>JACXIK010000011.1:3685624-3948978 GCA_014737385.1 Bombus superbus | reverse complement strand
TTCACATAATATAGCAAAATAATATGATTTCGGTATGCGAATGTTACGATAACTATGGAAATAAATTAAAGCTATTGTTATTAAGATTTCCATGTTTCAAACGCGTTAAAAATTCGTACGAAGTAAGAGAATGATTTATTTAATCGGCTTTACTTTCATCGTAGTACTTCAAATAATTAAGAAATTATCCATTATGAAAATTGTAAAAAATATATTTTGAAATAAATATAAATTATATATGAAACGTTACTCATGCGCGAATAAAGCTATTTTAGTTAAAATAAATTTATCGGATTGATCATTAAATTGATCGTTAATTGTCTTCGCGTTTATATATTAATGTTCCTGTTGCTTTTATATTATCCCTGCCATCGCTAAATAACTTGCACAAAAAATAACCAGAAATTAAAACAAAGGTATAAAACAATTAAAGCTATACAAAAGCTTGCGACAGAAGCTAATATAGTAACTTAGTGACCCTACTGGCAGCGTTTGATATTAAAGACACATTTATCTAAGTTGAAGCGGGAGAAAGAAAATGAAGCTACTGACACTGTATATACAATTTCGTGTCTTGCAAAAGAGTTGTACGGGTCGTTCTACTAAACTATTTAACATTTTATTTTCGCGACGCTAAACGTTTGAAGACATCGGAAAGTTATCGACTCTAACATAACCGCAATAAGCATCCCTTAAAAATGGAGAAGCAAAAAGAAGCCCTAACAATCGAACAATGAAAGAAAAATCGCGGCGTGAACCCTTTCGTTCACGATCTTTCGAAAGAATCAAAGGAAAGAAGAAAGGAAAGGAAAGGAGAATAGATTTTTATATCTCGTTCCAAGTCAGATAAGTTTCATTGTACAGAATGGGCTCACAATGGACTTAACATATGTGTCTACCTTATGAATAATTAAGGTTAAAACGCACGCATCCCACGGTGTCCCACGACGTCCAACGATGTCCAACGATGTCCAACGGTGTCCCACGGTGTCCCACGTTGCCCCCGAAGGGGGGTATTAGTCCAGTTTGGATCATCAAAAATTCTCTTCGTGGCTTTTGGTGATCCAAACTGGACTATGTTATCGTAGTTCTTAGCTTGGTATCGTTTTCCACGGATTATTAAAAAATTAATCGGTCGATTCATCTTTGGAAAACGATACCAATTACCAGGTCTCACCACGAGGAGGTGACTACGAACGAGACCCGCCCATGAGTTACTCGACATTACACAAAAATGTCGACGTTCAAACTGTTATCGAGAACGTCGAGTTCTGATTTTACTTCATGGGCCAGCGTAAAGAGGTGCTACGAAACACTTATTTCCCACGCAGCAGTTACATGATTCTAAATGTTATAAATTAGTGGTCTGAATGTTATAAATTAATGGCTTAAATGTCATAAATTAATTGCTCAAATGTTGTGAATTAGCAGTTTAAATGTTATGAATTAATAGTTTTAATATAATAAATTAATAGTTTAAATATAATAAACTAATAGTTTAAATGTTATAAATTAATGGTTTAAATGTTATAAATTAATAGTTTAAATGTTATAAATTAATGGTTTAAATATTATAAATTAATAGTTTAATTGTTATAAATTAATGGTTTAATTGTTATAACGTAATGGTTTAAATGTTATAAATTAATAGTTTAATTGTTATAAATTAATGGTTCAATTGTTATAAAGTAATGGTTTAAATGTTATAAGTAATTGTTTAATTGTTATAAATTAATGGTTTAATTGTTATAACGTAATGGTTTAAATGTTATAAATTAATAGTTTAAATGTTATGAATTAATAGTTTAAATGTTATATATTAATGGTTTAAATGTTATAAATTAATAGTATAAATGTTATAAATTAATATTTTAAATGTTATAAATTAATGGTTTAATTGTTACAAATTAATAGCTTAATTGTTATAAATTAATGGTTTAATTGTTATAAAGTAATGGTTTAAATGTTATAAATTAATGGTTTAAATGTTATAAATTAATGTTTTAAATGTTATAAATTAATAGTTTAATTGTTATAAATTAATGGTTTAATTGTTATAAAGTAATGGTTTAAATGTTATAAATTAATGGTTTAATTGTTATAAATTAATAGCTTAAATGTTATAAAGTAATAGTTTAAACATTATAAAATGATCTTCTTCGATCTTCACGGTACGGGAGTCAACACACAAATGAGTTCGCGCGCGAGACACGTGTTCCTTATATACCAGATAGCAAACACATAACAAGGTGACGGAAGGTGAATCGAACAGTAACGGTTTGCTGATATCATAAAAGTTGCTTTTTCCATTAGAACACAATCAAATTTAATACTTTTTTAATTTTTGTTGTTATTTGCCTCCTTCAACAATTTATTACAATAACCTTTTCTACAATTTTTATATTTTTTATCAGCTGAAACAAAATTTGCATTTCTATGGTACTGTTTTTTGACGTAAACTGTTTTAATCTATATTCGATACCAGTTTATGACAAACATAATTTTACTATAATAGCTAAACATGAAGTTGACCAGTGGTCAAGAGTCTCAAAAGGAAAGAATTTACATAGTATGTCAATTTATAATTATTATTGATTTTTCGGTATTCTTTTATAAACTTTTTCTTTGATGACTTATCATAATATTTTGTAACAATTTATCAATTTTTATAATTTAATTCTAAACATATATCATTGTTCTACAATTAATTATTAAATATTTAAATTATTAAATAAAATCTAATATGTTCCTACATGCACAAATTTTGTTTTACTTCCTAATATAAGATCATGTTAAAGCAATAAAAATTTTAGAATTCATACATCAATTAATAGCAAAGTAAATAATGATGATAAATTATTTTCAATTAAAGAGTGATCGAAGATCGATTAATTGCGAGAAAAGTGTGTTCTAAGCAACAGGAGAAGTAAGTAAAAGAGAAACGATCTCGACGCCAAGCTTTTTTGAAGGTATAGAAAAATTATAAACTTCTAGACGCCTCGACTAAATTTCCCTTAAAAGTAGGGAGAAGGCAAGGAGAAACGGCGATAAATCGGAGAATAAAATAAAAATCGCCATATAATCGCCGTGCACATAATAATAGATGATAGAAAGGAGAATAAATATTTATATTTCGTTGCAACTCAGATAAGTTTCATTGTACAGAATGGGCTCACAATGGACTTAACATATGTGTCTGCCTTATGAATAATTAAGGTTAAAACGCACGCATCCCACGGTGTCCCACGGTGTCCAACGATGTCCAACGATGTCCAACGATGTCCAACGATGTCCAACGGTGTCCCACGTTGCCCCCGGAGGGGGGTATTAGTCCAGTTTGGATCATCCATAATTCTCTTCGTGGCTTTTGGTGATCCAAACTGGACTATGATAAAGTAGTTTTTAGCTTGATATCGTTTCTCAAACAGTGGTACCCGGAAATATTAATGTATGTCGTTTTCCACGTTACATTAATTGTTTAATATTCAGAATGCTACTTTGTGTATCATTATTTGGGAAACGACACCAATTACCGGGACCCACCACGAGGAGGTAAATACGCTCGAGCCCGATTTAGATAAAGAGTTTTTAGGCATTGAGAGAAGAAAACGTAAAATTATCTTAAAGCGAAAAAGTACCGTGTTTTATAGTTTATTAGTTACAATAGGTATAGTATAGGGATTCACATAAACATATATGAACACTGTACTTATCATCGAAGAAACCAAACCACGCGACTTAGTAATTTTAAACAATTAAAAACAGGATTAATAAGATACGTACAATTTTCTAAAAAGTTTTAAAAATTCATAACAAAAATTGCAAAAGACAATCGCGATATGGTAATTCGCAACTCTAAAGCAAACGTGATTGAATGAATTTTAATTCATATTACAACGTGACTTTTTGTACAAAACTATTTGTACAAATATTCATCGCTGAAGATCAAATATATTTCTGTGACACAGGTATATTCGTGTAGATATTTGTCTTTTGCAAATATTTATACTGAATATCAATATACATATTTATAAATAACACGAATATATTCTCAAATGTATATGTTTAAACTAATTATCGAAAGACTAAATGTTATCACGATGTGCAAACTAATAAATTTAAAAAAAGAATGTTACTACTCGGGGGTATAAAAAATACCCGCGGTCACTATGCTCGCAAAAAATTCTACGTAATAGAACCAGTCACCCGTGTCGTTTTAGACCATTCGTCCTACGACATGATTGAGTGACCGGAGGAACATAAATGCATGCGACTCACCGTTTGAAGCGGAGAAACAGCGTTGTAAATTAATAGTTTAAATGTTATAAATTAATAGTTTAAATGTTATAAATTAATGGTTTAATTGTTATAAATTAATGTCTTAAATGTTATAAATTAATAGCTTAAATGTTATAAAGTAATAGCTTAAATGTTATAAAGTAATAGTTTAAACCTTATAAATTGATCTTCTTCGATCTTCACGGTACGGGAGTCAACACACAAATGAGTTCGCCCGCGAGACACGTGTTCCTTATATACCAGATAGCAAACACATAACAAGGTGACGGAAGGTGAATCGAACAGTAACGGTTTGCTGATATCATAAAAGTTGCTTTTTCCATTATAACACAATCAAATTTAATACTTTTTTTAATTTTTGTTGTTAATTGCCGCCTTCAACAATTTATTACAATAACCTTTTCTACAATTTTTATATTTTTTATCAGCTGAAACAAAATTTGCATTTCTATGGTACTGTTTTTTGACGTAAACTGTTTTAATCTATATTCGATACCAGTTTATGACAAACATAATTTTACTATAATAGCTAAACATGAAGTTGACCAGTGGTCAAGAGTCTCAAAGGGAAAAAATGTACATAATATGTCAATTTATAATTATTATTGATTTTTCGGTATTCTTTTATAAACTTTTTCTTTGATGACTTATCATAATATTTTGTAACAATTTATCAATTTTTATAACTTAATTCTAAGCATATACCATTGTTCAACAATTAATTATTAAATATAGAAATCTAATATGTTCTTAGACGCACAATTTTGTTTTACTTCCTAATATAAAATCATGTTAAAGTAGTAAAAATTTTAGAATTCATACATCAATTAATGGCAAAGTAAATGATGATAATAAATTATTTTCAGATAAAGAAATTTCGCTTTTCACGATTTTTTCGCTATTAATACTCAAAGATCATTGTAAATTGCTAACATTTTTATCACGTTTTCCTATTTATTACAATATCTGATTTATTGAAATATATTTGTTAATAATTGTATGAATAATTAAGTAATATACTGCAATGATATTCTCACTAATACCATATTTTGTTTAATAGGGGCAGCTACACTCGTGTAATATAAAAGCTTTTCATTAAGAACGTAATCTTGTTTGTAATTGTTACTGAGCATTGTCTTAAATATGTTTCTTATTCCTCAATTTCATTAATTTAACTGTTTGAATACACTAAATTTGCGCGCGCTTGTGTATACGAAAATCGAGCATGTCTATTGGCGCAGAATATTGTCAAATGAAATTGAGCGTTCCTATTGGTGCAATAAATTGTCACGACATACCGAGCGCTTCTATTGGTTCGAAATATTGGAAAGTTGTAGTTTCAAGGAAAAAGGTGCCGTGAGGTGGCGTACTCTTGAGAGTCGTGGAGCGAAAATTCGTCTCGTCTACCTCCATTTCGACTTTATCAACGGTTCTATACTTCTATCTGCTTCATTCAAATAGTACGTTCGTATTTAGATTATAATCTTAATAAAATTAAATTGTATCCAGAAATTTTTTTTTACTTTTATCGTTGACTGCGTATTTGGCAAGTTACAGTCATGGATCGTTCATATTATCTATTTTTGAGGCAGAATTTGGGTTCTATTATTACTTTATTTCACTGTAATTGGTTTCATTATTGTAAATTATTGGTTTAGTCATACATTTATTTGAAATTGTTGGTTTCTTTGTATAGATTGTTGCCGTCAGGTGACTGAAATAAAAGGGGTGAGATTGAGGTTAGGTAAGTGGATGAGTATCGTTGTACAGAATGGGCTTACAATGGACTTGACATATGTATCAATCTTATGAATAATTAAGGCTAAATGGTACGCATATTGCCACGGTGTCCCACATTGTCCCCGCAGAGGGATATTAGTCCAGTCTAGATCACCAAAACAATTTTGGATGATCCAGATCAGACTATATTAAAGTAGTTTTTGGCTTGATATCGTTTTTCAAATAGTGTTACGGCGTAGAGCACACGCCGAGGCATCCCTAGGCGGTCAAGATGGTTGGGAGATAGTGTTGATGCGGTGTGTTTGGTCTGTGGGGACCGTGAATCGTGACTTGAATAGGTTTTTCGTCCCGTCGGAAGTGTCGGGGAAGGTGTTCGATGAGGCGTGTGTGAGCGTCTTAATTTATGTGATGAGCCCGATTTGAGCGAACTAGGTGAAGCTGAATGTCTCGAGGAATAACACGAACGAGATGTCGAAGATCTAGGCAAGGCTGGACGTCTGGATGAATGGGACGGACGGGGTGTTGGCGATCTAGGTGAATTTCGTCCGCTGGAATATTGACTGCCCGATGATGGTACGTTCGATGATCGGCTGCTGGTGCTTGATCGCGATTTGTCGTTTTGTATCGCAATCATTCAAACACCCCTATTCTCTCAACCGAAATCCGGGACTCACCGGTTCCGCGGCGTTGACTATCGTAGTCTTAGTGAGAACTTACAATTCTCACTGACGCCCATCGTCGTGATCGCGTCTCTCCGCGACCGCTGAGTAACATTGGTCCTTCGAGCCGGATTACGTGTGCTAAATCGAAACGTGAAACAGTGAAGTGAACAGTGTACACGCCAGTGACATCACAATCATACAGTGCCACATGATTTCACCGTAATCATCAACACAGCAGAGCCTGAGAACCTTAATCTCACATCATCACAAGGTTCAACATCTGGAAGGAAATTTAAGAGTTGCGTAAGAGCAACAACGTACGTCGAGCAACTTCAATCTTGCAACACCCAGGTAGGCTCAGTCCATGCACCACTACAACAATGGCAATCGCTGAAGAAATAAGAGCCTTGCGTCAGAGACGAGACCACCTGATCGACCAGTTCTCAATCCTTTCCAAACGACTCGATGAATATGAACAATCCCGTCAGCCGAATAAGGCCTCCTTAACGTCATATAAGACACTTATCGGCGACACTTGGAAACAGTACCAATGCTCCAAGACGAGATAGAAGACCTAGACGAAGAGGAAAACGCGCGCGAACCCGAAATGACAAACAAATATTACGATTTGGTAGTAAGAATAGACACTCTTTTGGATGACGCGCCACCGACAACGCCGTCGAAACATCCGCGCGTCAAAGCAGACACTAATTCCGGGCCGATATCGACAAAATCACCGGAAAAACGTCTACCCACATCCGACGGCACTACCGAGGATCGGGACGAGCCTCGAAACCTTGTCGAAAACCAGCTTCCCGCAAGCAAAGCTGCCAATTCAAGAACGATGGAACGACTCGCTTCTCACGACCGCCGATCTAATGCTCGGAACGAGTCGCAAACTATTGTCGATAACAAGCTTCCCACAAGCGAAGCAGACAATTCCCACGCGAGGAATCGCCTCGCCTCTCATAATCACCGATCCCATGCTCGGAACGATCATCTTGACGTAGCGCATCAGGCTACCGTACAAGACACCCAGGACATGGGACATACAAAGAAGAACGAAGAATCACTTGCGTCGAAAGGATCAACACGCCCGACGGAAGACCGTGACAACCAGGAAGACTGTGACATCGCTCAGGATGAGAGCCTTACACCCTCTCGTCCGATCTGGTTCATTCCTGGCCATCAGAAGGCCGGCGCTTTCCACTTACAGCAAGGGAAAGAAGAAAGGAACTTCACAATTCGCCAGTCAAGCCACAGCGTCACATTCGATATGCTCGTGCAACTATCATCAGGTAATCGATCGCACTTCAATCACGACCAGATTCCAGACAACCCGAGAAAGCCGAACTTGGGTACCAGCATGAACAGGTATGATAGCATCTCTGCGCTGGTCGATCAACATCTCCAGGGCCGCAACGTACTGCCCATCCTATCGACACTTTCAAGAATGACTCGCGATGCCCGGTATAGTCGCCCCTCTGACGGAGAACGTCGCGAACACTCTCCCGGGATCGCGGTGCTAAAGGGCGAAAGTCGCTACCACGTCAACACGATCCAAGCTATCACAGCCCAGCCTACAGATCATGCAGCAATTCAACTAATGAAGAATATCCAACTGGCGGAGTCACAACGCCAATTGAGTGCCTCATTCGATGTCTCAGGGAGCGCGAAATCCACACTCGCGTTACTATTTGCCGGTCATAGCAAGCTTACACAGCACGCCGGCTTCGAACTTCGTCTTCAAAAACAATGTTACTCAGCGGTCGCGGAGAGACGCGATCACGACGATGGGCGTCAGTGAGAATTGTAAGTTCTCACTATGACTACGATAGTCAACGCCGCGGAACCGTTGAGCCCCTGATTTCGTTTGAGAGAGTAGGGGTAGTTTGAATGATTGCGACACCCGTTAACGTGAACATTGAATATATTTTCAACACTTTATACATTAATACACGACGTCGTAATCTTGGATCAAGACACTGTCGATGTGAGACATTTGAGGATTCTGAACTCAGATAAGAGAACGATTGACTGAATGACTGACTGAATGACTGACTGTTAGAGTGACTGTTAGAGTGACGCGTTTGCCTGTTGGCTTAGGCTTTTTATAATGGGCGAGTCCGATTCCTGGGTGTGTCCAGGAATCGGCGGAGAAAGCGAATTTGCCGCCAAAATTGGCGTGGGAACCTTGGGAAAAACCAGTCGGGTCCCGGTTGTGTCGAGGACGAGCAATAACGCTAATTGTTTTATGGTATAATTTGGGAAATCTGTATTCGACCCACTTGACCGTTTGGGTGGTCAAGTCAATGGGGGGTAGAGTTCTTAAGTCTATTGCTCGTCCCATTAAAAAGAGGGTCTCGCACATCTGCCAACCATCTTGACCGCCTAGGGATGCCTCGGCGTGTGCTCTACGCCGTAACAAATAGTAATACTCGGAAATATTAATATATGTCGATTTCCAATAGCAATATTAAAATTAATGTTACATTAAGTTTTTAATATTCAGAATAGTACTTTACGTATCATTATTTGGAAAACGATGCCAATTACCGGGATCCACCACGAGGAGGTGACTACGCTCGGATCCCATTTACGTAAAGAGCTTTAAGCATCGAAAGCAGAAAATGTAAAATTATTTTATAGCAAAGAAGTAGCGTGTATTCAAATTTATTAATTACAATGGGTACAGTATGTGAATCTACATAATCATATTTGGACATTGAATTTACCATCGAAGTAACGAAACCATGTGTCCTAGCAATCGTAGCACGCGTCAATGGATAATGAGATCTCGTTATCTTTGATTAAATTGCGCTTGCTTCCGCGATTACATCAATCCGGTTTGATTCCTAGGCTTTCCTTTCAAAGACTTCCAAGATTTCGATAATAATAAATAAAACAAAATAGATCGTTAATTTAACCATTACGAATTAATGCTGTTGATTTAAATGAATAGTAAGTAAATAGTGAAAGGTAGAATTGCTTCCGATTAATGGTATATTTTAATTAAAAGAAGCATATTGTTATAAATTAAAAGTATAATTGTTAAAAATTAATGGAGTAATTGTATTAAATTGATAATAAATTGCTATAAATGAATAACGTAATTATTATAAATTAATAGTTTGACTGTGAAGAATTAAGATCAAAAGTTGTAAATTAATATTTTAAACGCCAATAATTAATAACTTAAATATTATAATAGTAGTTATTGAATATGACACTAAACATTATGTTTATGAGAAATATCGTATACAATTAATGAAATAGCGAACGCTTTGTGATCAGAAATTTGGAAAATTATATTTGATTATCGACGTTTACGCTAATTGAAAACCTAAGGATTAATAATTACTGCTACAATAACACGATAGTACAACGATAAGAAATTAAAATAAGATTTTAGGAATATTAAATATAAATATTTGTAGCAATATTGGAACTTCGAGAAAAATAAAACAATATCGATATCGGCATGAAATTGCTCTCCCTGGAGACTCAATTTGTCGCAACAAAAAACGTTACTAAAGATCACGCTCACGGAGAATCACAACAGCTAACCCCGCATATCACGTACGGAATGTCAAAGTTAGCTAGACGCAACAGGGAATGGCCGTCTAATGCAAATGCCGTGTCATACCAGAAGCCACAGAGAGCTCAGTAAATTCCGCGAGGAAAAAACGATGCACCAAGCCTGCAGAATACGAGGAAAGGAAATCGTGGATATCTCGACAAATGGCTGGAAGTATTCCTCCAGCTGGAAGCAGCCGGATTGGTAGGCATCCAATGATAAGCCGCAAACGTGCGCGGAGAGACGAGCAACGTTGACACATGAATAATTGAACAGCGTATTTAGCAAATAGCTACGGAGAATGGACCGTTCCTGTCCCCCTGTGTCTTCCGTCTGTCTTTCCCTCGTAGTCATACCCGAGTTTCTCTCTTACTCTGTTCCCTGTCCAACGTATTTCCCCTCCTTCCATTTCCGAAATATATCGCGTCGAGTAACTCGGCCCTTGAATTACCTTTTTTTTCCCTCTGCTCCTTGGACTTGGAGCATTTCCGGATATTTGCGCGATCGCTCGTATAACGTTTTAGGAAATGCAGAAATTGGATAATACGTTCGGGAACACGTGCTTTAAAAGGAGAATGGGATCATGAAAAGACAGGGATCGATGGTAATTTTGGAGACTTTTTCCGGTGGAATTGTTTTTGATTCGGTGTAATGTTTTATAATTTCGTTTAACGTTCTGTTTGGGAAAAATATGGATTTCGTGTAATTCGTAAATTTTTTAATCATTTTTAACGATCGCGTTCACTGATAAGAACGAATCATTACTATTAACTGGGGAGACGGGGGAGGGCGTTTATTGCGTTTCATTTAACGAAATAATATTTTCAAATATAAAAAGGTTTACGGTATACAGTTGCTCGCGAAAATATTCTATACACATTGAAATTTCATTCGTAGTGTAATGAGACTCGACACTTGACTATATTTGGTTATAAATTTGATTTAATAAAAAAATGTGAAATAAATCTGAAAATGTACATAGTCAAATATCCATTATATTACCAATATGATCATGACAGTCGTGTCTCGTTATACAGTGCTAATGAAATTTCAAAACGTTTTACTTTACAGATACGACATACATAAAAGCTTTTTATGAAGCTTATTAAGTGTTCAAATACTTTCGTAAGCTGCAATATATATTATTAGTGGTCATTATATTTATCAATCTTGTTTGATGCTTTGTTCCTTTGATCAAACTTTCTTTCGACAAACCTTCCAGGAAGGCTATATTTCTGATCAACCATGACACTGTTTTCCAATCGTTCCTTTTTATACCCTTTTCCCTCCAACACATCTTTCTACAGTCCATTTCCCACGATTCATTCGAACAATTCCGTTTCCTGGTTGCATCCTTCGACGTCCAAGTTCTGCACGACTGTCCCCTTGCCATGACACGAGTAACACGTGTCAGACCTCGTAAGGATCTCAGCTCACGTTCACATGGCCAACGCTCGTGGCCAGGTTTATTAAGGGAATATTGTTCCGACGCCAAATTTCCGGCAAGTTCAACCAACATAACGATCCAAAGACTCACGCATTTCTAATCAACGAGCTCAGAATTAGATCTTATCTTCGCTTATCAAGAGGTACCTGATCAAAGGAAACACGCATTTTGGACATTTTGATAGAAAACGGTTTGCAACAAATAATTCTCTCGTGGTTCGTTTTAATTTTGCTCGAATTACGTATTGCATTCTCGCGTTAAATTAAACGAGTCTCTAAATGATCCAATTTACGAGTTCGAATGGTAAACAGATATGTAAAGGTAAAAAAATAAAATACGATCTTTAGGAAAGAATATAAATACTATGTGGAATAGAATAAAAAGAGTGTCAGAATAGTTTATTTTAGCTTTTAAAAAAATCAATTGTCATACGTAACGACCGAACTATGTTTGAAAAGAATAAGAAAAATATTTATTTATAAAATATTAATTATCTTACCATTTATTTTCCCTTTAAATTCGTGAAAGCGGTAAACGTTGAAAATCCATAGTTTATATTAATAATGTTGCCGTCAAGATTAGTAAAAATGCATTTGTTGTATCTATCAAACATCTCCGTAGCACTTGAATCGTTCACCATTCCAACTGTTCAATTATTCAGTCGGAGAATAGTAATGGAATGGACAATGCGGTTGTTTCAATGGACTTCGGTAATAATGGAGAACTAATGCAGAAGTACCTAATTGTTTAAACAGTGGCATTAAATCGCGGAGAATACGCTAATCAGTCTGTAAAATCAAGTTGCGTGTATTATCTTTCTGTGGTGAATACAAATCTCAAAGAATCGAAGAAAGGCCGAAAACTGTCGCCGAAATATATTCATCGTCTCTTTCAGTAAAATTATTTCATTAAGTTTTAAAATTATTAAAAACGAAGTATTCGAATGGAGTTTGGTGCACGTTATGAAAGTTCGTGACAAAGAGGAACGCGGCACACGTGGCACATGATTCATCGATGAAATCACAGAGCGGGTGTCGTTCGTTATACGGCTGAATATCGATTAATGAACTGCGCCACACATATTCGGCGTAAATTAAACAGTCTCCTTGATAAATGAACAGGAAATTCAGTGCGCTGATGTGCAGAAATATCTGGCGTGTCGTGCAACGAGATTCGAGCGCTTCCAAATCCGCCATAAGGGGATAAGTTGATTGTTCCCATAGCTGCTCGATAAATAACGCCATCAGTGACGTTTAATCGTTCGATATTATTTACTTTCGCTCGTTGTTAACTCGGTGATAAATGTTTTTGCCTTGCGGCACAATATCCTCGTTCTCCGAATTTAATCGCAACACCTCTTTAAACGGGAGAAAAATCTCATCAAATATTTTCATTTGGGCCAAATTATTTTTGTTTGATCCAAATTTGGAAATTTTCGAACACCGAGTGCGAAAAACAGAAAATCGAGACGTCCGACAGAAAATCGAATTCGTCAAGTTGATCGGTTCACGCGGGGGCTCTCGTCATCTACGATTCTGAAATTGAAATGCAAAACGACGCGGCTATTTTTGGAAGTGAACGACAGGATGAATGACCCCTTCGATCAGTCTGTACCTTTTCAATGGCATGAAAATCCTATTGACAGACGCCAGTGAAAGGAAACCGGAAACGCAACGACATCACGTCAGAAATAAGTTGCAGGTCCTCGAACCGAGGAACATGTGCCATAGAATTCACAAAACTACAATTTTTTTGTATATTAGCCCGGTACTTTTGCTCTTTTCTTCTGCTCTTCCATTATAAAGTTTCTCTTTCTTCGACAAACTTTCGAGAGGAAGTTTCGGCAAAACTCGCTTCGTTCTGTCGAATGGCAGCGATCCTGGGAAGCGAGGCGACTTTTTTCAAAATATTTGTCTCATGCACACATTTTCCACCACCATTTTGTAGACCTTTGTAAATTATCGATTCTTTTTTAACACAATCTAGTACGTTACACTGACTGGCTTTTATCGAGTTAGTTAGTTCTATACGTGTTCCGCGTGGTCGAACTATAACCGGGCCCGTGCCATGTTACAATTTTTTCATTGGCTAAACAAATTGCAGCCGAACGAAGTTACGCGGAGCGGATGATGACACCGAGCCAGTGATAAGCGAGATATTTTGAAATCTTTGCAAACGAATCTGAAACACGAGGTCTCACTGCAAAATAAACGGGCTACAGTGACGTTTGCGTCACAGGTAGAACTACACATTTCATCGTTAACACACAGTATAAAAAATAGCAACCACAGAGCATCATAGACAAGTACAGATTTGGTCAATGATATCAGTCTAAAAGTACGGATTTGCAGATCGCAATTTGGGCAAAATCTGAGAGAAATTAAAATTCTAAATTCATAGACTTAAAAATAAAACATGAAACAAAAACATAAAACTGCACGAAGATTCTAAGAACAGAGCAAATATTCGTTCCGAGTTGCCTTCCGAGCATCAATGGGAAAACGGACGTGTGTGGCCAAACATACAATGGTCAACGAGCTCTCAAAAAGACATTTTTGTGCACGCTTGAAAAAAAGTTGAAAATCAAATTTTACGAGTCTCGAAAGATTTTTGACAGCGATGTTGCTTCTCCACTGCTCGATATTCCTTTCACGCACCTGATTTTTCCTCGAGCAAACACGGAAGTGTTTACCTATAACCTCGACCTCGCCTAGCTAGCGATACTCGAGAGAAATTTACAGGGATGATATAACTTTGCAAGTTGTTCGCGTTTTCGTTGCTGTCTACAGTGTGCGTTGCTAGGCGATGATAAAATACCGGATAGCTAAAATATAGCACGCGATGCAGAAGATTTGCAAGCGAATTTAGAGGAGCCGCGATGAAAACGTAAGTCCCTCTGTTAAAATTTATCTCTGGCTAAAGAATTAAAGATACAAATGGTCCGACGAAACTGCGAATGTTTATGCATGTATGTGTAATGCAAATGTTCAAAAATGTATAGAATATATTATAAATACATGTTCACTAAATAACCAAAGTACTCGTATAATATTTAGATGGTGAAACAAATTGAAATATGAATTTGCATAAATATTCGTAGTCTAGATATAATTGATCACGCACGAGGTACTTTGTATGCTAAATAATATTTGAAAAGTGAGAAAACAAAAGCTGTGATATTTTTATCTGTCAAAAATATAAATTTTCCGAAACGCCCACTCATAAATCATTTTCCACAGCTTTGAATTACCTGTCACGCGTTGTATACCTAAAAAAAAAAAAAAAAAAAAAATAATAAAACATAAGATTTTATAAAATACCAATTTTGTTATGAAATACCTGTACCAGAAAATACGGTACCAATTTATTCGAAATTTATTCAAGTCGTCAATGTACCTTCGAAGTGGAAGTTGCCCGAAGCATTCGACCAGGCGAAAACAGCCGAAAGATCGGCGTGTCCCTGTTTCCAGGACAGTTGGTACGTGAAAACGGGTTCACGATTTTACATCGGCATGGGCGTAGATGCAAAAGCAATTAACAGACGAATCTGCTGGATGAGTAGTTTGGGCGTCGGTTCGCGATACACAATGCTCGTTGTATGGGTCACTTCCGGTCGGTGTACTTTCCAATATGATTCGGGAAACAAGCACGTCATATTACGGAAGAATTAGAATCCACTCCCTGTGATTATATAATTCCACGCCGGTCGGAAGAAAAAATAATCCGTAAAGAAAGGAATTAAAATTCATGAAACTACAATAGATTCGAGCGGCGACAAAAACTAGAAAAGAATAGAGATCTAATTCCCATTATCTCCCACGAAGTTCGTGGAACCACGAAAACGATAGCTGGTCGAAACGATGAAGAAATTGGGTTACGCTGTTTCGTGGCAGGAAACTCGAGCCACAAGCCCAATAAAAACACTGGTCGGAAGATATAATGGGCCGGAATTTGGTCCGAGCAATTCTGGCGATTTTACGAAAAAAACATCTCGTAAATTAAGCAGACCGCGATTCCCAGGTGGTAATTAACGGAGAGGATTTCCAAAGTTCTTTCGTGCACCCGCATTGTAGACGATGATCGTTCGTGCGCGAAAGCAGAGAGCAGAAGATACGTTGAAAAGAGACTATTGGTAATTTGCTGGAACATTGAACAACGACACGTTGTCTCATTATCGACTAATTATGCGCTGGAGAATTGGAGCGGTCGAGTCGCGATCCGACGATTAATTATGCCGCACGAAACAAGTCCGCAAGCTTGGCTATCCATTGTCGAGGAAATGTTTAGTGGATTTCTCATCCGACGGGAATGATGTTTCAATTCAGGAAAATCTGGGTTGCAAGAAATTTGTAGAAGAATTTTGAGAGGTGCAAAATTCGCGATTATAAGATAGAAATTTCTTCGTATAGGATTTTTTCGTACTTTCTTATACAATTTCTCGATTGTATTGAGTAAACTTATAGAAGAAAAGTGAGTGGAAGGATTATTTCGGCGTGGAATTTAGGGTTACGAATATTTCTGTTCGCAGGCAGGTTTACACGGCCTAACCGGACATATCGAGTTCAACGAAGGGAAGCGTAATAACTTCAAACTCGACCTGCTGAAGCTGAAGAAGGAGGAGCTGGTGAAGGTGGGCGAGTGGAAGCCCGGAACGGGCGTTAACGTGACCGACGTTGGTGCTTTTTACGAGACCACCGCCACTAATATCACCCTGGTCGTTATGACGAGAGAGGTAATTAGTAGGATGCTCGCGTAAGCGCCTGCCAAATTACGTTTCCCATGAAACACTATCCGTACGACATCATCGAATCAATATAGTATTTTGTACCAAACGTGAACAAGTTCGTGATAAGTTTTATTACGTTGCACTATATAATTTCTATCACCCTCTATTATTTTCTTTCACGTTTAATGAGCCCTTTAGCCCTGTCTTTGTAGAATTTTTGTAGCCTGAACGAGACATAATCTTGAAGAACGTTATCGGTCCTCACATATTTCTTTTCAATTTTTTAAAGAATTCTTCAATGATCTTAGATGGTAATTATATGTTACTCGGTATGCAGTTAGGCGTTACCTTGATAAGAAATAAAGAAGTTAGCAACGCTCTTCAAAATTGTTTCTTATCTAAATTAATTACTCGACAGAATAATAATTTTCAAGACGTCGTATCTCTCGATAATAAATATAACGACGTTACTATTTACCTTTCGAATATCCTTCCCTACTGGTCAGAAGCAGAAAAACCTGTTTTCTAGAAAGAAACTAATTTCACTCGGTTCCATGGTCAGAAAGAAAACGTCGCGAAGATACGACGTAGTCCCGCCCTCTCCATTTTCCAAGATGAAAGGGACGGAAAGCGGAAAGAGAAAAGTAGCGTTAGAAGCTTCTATCCGAATCGTTCGCATTAAAACCTCGAATGACACCGAACGCTATACGTTTCATACCATCGATGCCGGTTCTTATCGTTGAATAAGAATCTTCTCCTTGGGTAAAAGAAAGCCGAGTTTCTTCCCCTAGCCAAGTTTCGTGGCTGCCATTTTCCTTTTTCCATTTCGCTCTTCCCTTTCGTTTTTCTGTTTATCTTGCGACACTCGCGTGCGGGTGATCCATCAAAGGAATCTTATCTTCTTGCAGGAGAAACCGTACGTCATGGTAAAGGAAGACAAGAATCTGACGGGAAACGCAAGGTTCGAGGGGTTCTGCATCGATTTGCTGAAGTGGATCGCAGGCCAGGTCGGCTTCCAATATGCCATACGATTGGTCCCCGATCATATGTATGGCGTTTACGACCCAAAAACCAAGGAATGGAACGGCATCGTTAGGGAACTAATGGAAAAGGTAAACTTCTCCTCACATTCGGAAAACTCATTATTTCTGTCGTCTCTGTGAATTGTGTTGACGTTGCGTTTCGTGGTCGATATTAAACGGAGACTGTGTATAAAGTTGTCAAAATGTTACGGTGGATCGATCGTGGAATTAGTCTGAAATAAGAACAGTAGAGAACAGAAAAGCAGAATACTAAAAATAGAGGGAGTATTCTAAAAGAATTGGAGAACGTAAATCAGAAATTAGAGATTTAAATGTTTGATATCGATACGCACTCGACTTCAACGCTAGAACTGGCAAATCTATCAAAATGACAGCTTTTAAATGTTTCTCGCGAAAGCGAAGCAGTCAGACAGACACAGAATATCTAAATACACGGTATACAAGCTGATAGTTCGACCGTCGATGCAAAGTTTATTACAGAAGAGGAAATATCATATCATGTTTGCTCGAAGCATTCTGTTACCGAGGTGACTCGATGAAATTGTATGTCTTCGCGAGCAAGAAAAGGAAAAAGTAAGGGACGCGGGAGGAAGTGCTGCGGACAATTTTATATGCAAAGTAGCGGCCCGATGCTGTCGTAATAAATCCATCCCGTCTAGACTTTCATTATGCATGCTCGGAGCCTGAGAGCAGCATCTAATTTGGCGTTTTCTAACGGGCAGCTACGTATCGGATATTCCAATTCATAGAGACCATCGCATCGGGCAGATGTTACCAGGTGACATCTGAATTGTAAAAGGACACGGTTATTAAGTTAGAATCTCATGTAGCCGACTGCTCTAACAGCCGTCGGATAATTTATAAAGGCATCTAGCCACGACCGTTACTATCGATCGGTTCGACCAAGGATTTTGCTGGAATATTAATGACCCGTTGCAAAAATTCGTCGAGTTTAATCCTCGGAAAAGCTCTCCGTACACGCGATATTCTACTGAATTATTAAAGATCCAACAGAAATTAATTACATCGCCGTTAGTCGTTCGCTATTGCAACGCAATATACTCAATTAAGCTACTGCTGAATTTCCTGTAATTTCTGTTACCTATAATTCCATCCTCTTAACGGTAATATCTAATACAGAATGATTCGATCAAAGCAATACCATATTTCATCCTACGAGCGAGCAAACGAAACTACGAAGGTCTCGGACCTAAGTAGTATAACCCTGTATCTGATCTGACATCTACCGAATGACGCAAGCACGCAAAAGACGTAACTTAAGGCGACGAAAATGCTCGTGTACAAGGTTGATAATATAGAAGCGAGAATGTACGACGAAAGGGGAGAAAAATCTGAGCATTTTCTATGGTGGGAAGATAAGCGTCGCGCCTTGGGGCGCCTTGGGGCGCCAAGGTTGCGGATGACTCGTGGCTGTATTTCGCGTGTCTAACCGCAACTGCGATACAAATGGACGGTGGATTTCGAAGATTGTCAGTTCATAAAAGATGCAGGGCAATCTGTACACGATGAAAGCGCCTGCCGCCTTAACCTAGAAACCGGCAGGTCCGTAAGTAGATGGTCTTGAAAGAAAGACGTCATCGCCGGTGACCTGACTGTTCCAGGTTCTGGTCTGCTTATAAAAGATGCATTCGCTATTTTGCAAGGCAAACGTTTGCCTAGGTGAACATTTGCCAGGCGAGCCTTTGTAGATGATTTTCGTCGAACGATAAACAACGTTCGCGCTTTCCTTCTTTTTACTACTGCTAGAAAATATTATGCCGAGGGCGATGCATGTAAGAATCTTCGTTTTGAGTTGTAATCACAGACAATACCGATCAGGTATCGTTCGACGAATTTCAATTTCGAGTATTTTCCATTCGAACGTGTACAGCTAGACAGAGAACACTCCGTTTTCATGCGAGAAATTTCCCTTTTGCCTACAGAGAGCGGACCTGGCTGTTGCGTCTATGACGATCAATTACGCTCGGGAGAGCGTGATAGATTTCACCAAGCCGTTCATGAATCTCGGTATCGGAATTCTGTTTAAGGTGAGTCGCTGTTATCGTTTGTATACTCGATGATGATGAACTAACTTGTAACTTCCATTCACGATGCAATGTAGTACACGTATACCAATCTTCGAGAATCTCGATCTCGTACGGGACACTCAGAGTCCAAATTGATCAATTCCACTTTCCGTAAGCATCTTAATTTCACTAACCATACACACGATCGACGTTCAATACTCAAGAAACGTAACTTCATTTATCGGAAGATGATACAGTAGTTTCTAAAGAAAATTTACAAAAATAGTATTTCTATCACCACTTTGCCATACTTTTCAATTTATGTAGTTGATCGACGTGGCTTTCTAGCAGTTCATAAGTATATCGCGCTTTGCAAAGATTCACAAAAATCTTGAAAATGATATCTTCCCCGCGATCAATTCCATACGATTCCAATCGATACGAATCATTCGACGCAACCTTGAAACTCTTTTGTACTCTTTGTATGCCATTGGATTGAGTCGTGATAGAGACGAGATTCTCGATGAAATTGATTCGCCAGCGTAGAACGCGTTGCTCAGAAAAAGGCCCGCCGTACGGCGGGGGAGCGGCATGGGATCCGTTTTAATTAAAATCGTAGCGTAACGTAATTTAGGTGCCCTCCAGCCAGCCAACGCGGTTGTTCTCCTTCATGAACCCGTTGGCCGTGGAGATCTGGCTATACGTGCTGGCCGCGTACATGCTGGTGAGCTTCACCCTCTTCGTTATGGCTCGATTCAGCCCGTACGAGTGGAACAATCCACACCCGTGTCTGGCAGAGAGCGACATCGTCGAGAACCAGTTTAGCGTCAGCAACAGCTTCTGGTTTATCACTGGCACGTTCCTCAGACAGGGCAGCGGGCTCAACCCCAAGGTACATTCAACGAGGTGCTCCGCCACTGGGTTATTTCTGCCGTTCAATTACTTTGTGTCACGAGGACCCCGAACTAAGCGCAGACCCTTGTCCCGCTCCTTTTATAACTGCTCCGAAGTTTGTGGATTCTTAGGGGATTTCTGGAGAGTGATGGTCGAATCGAAAGGAACAGATAAGAATGTTATATACAAGGTGTTTCAGTTGTATTCCGGTTGAAAGCCTTGAAAGGATGTTCTATGATTCTAGAAATGTAGGTCGTTAGAAGATTTATCGAAGAGCTATAAGAAAAGTAGAAAATACGATGCGAATAATATCTAGCCTTCAAACGTCGTTCGGTTTCATATCACTAGGCTTTATATTACTCTTACTGTGTAAGTAACTTCAAAGAAAAGGATACAGAGTAAATATTAATATGTGTAACGAATTAATACGATCGGTTTACCAAGATAAAGCAAAATCGAAATAGACGTGCTAGAATAATACATAAATATATTACCGCTATTAATGTTTTATCGATAATCTCGAGATCCATTAACGTAATATTTAAATGACCATCGCGCAATATATTTTCCTTATTTATATCTCTATATTACCCTGACGATGCTCGAGCAAGAAAACTGGCACACCCAACAGGAATACAATTTCTTTGTTCATACAAGATCGACAAATTCGTAAAAATTCTACAGAATCCACAAACAATTTCGCGAATCCAGCTATCGATTTAGTTCCACCTGGTCCTTTGGATCCATCTTCCAATACCTACCGATGATCTTCCGTCGAGCGAATAAAAGAAATCAGAAGCTGTCACGTCTGGGAGCACCGATTGTCGACGGTTTCCGTGGATTCTCGATGGTATTCGAAAGCGCTGGGCTCGAGACGAGCCGTATTACGGTCCATATTCGTTCGAGTCGCGGCCGAAATCACGATGATTCGCGCTCCAGTTTCGTCTGATGGCTGAAACGACCGGAGAAAAAAGGGAAACGAAAGGATAAAGGAACCCGTCTACCGGTTAAACTTCTGCAGTATGCTGAGACCGGCTATTGTATTCTGTGGCTAGTGACGGGCCAAAGAATAGAAAACGGAATCCCTGATTTCTCAGCGAGATAAAGGATCGTCTTGCATCGCCATTCACAAGGCTGACAGTGGAACGTAGCTGAAACAGTTATCCTCGAGAAAGTCGTTTTTCGCGTGAAAAGATCGTGAATAAACGACGCGGAAAAGACGTAGAGAGGTTTCGCCTGGGGACCGCGAAACGAGGGGAAAATCGGCAGATGAGAAAATGGATTGGGCTTTGCTGGGCGATAAGTGGGTAGAAGGAGATAGAGGGAGAAGAATCGGGGACTAGTAATCCGGAAATACGTGTAATTGCTGCAGGTTTCCGGGCGAATGCCGTCGAGGCTGTTCTCGTTCATGAATCCCCTCGCCGTGGAGATTTGGTTATCCATGCTGGGCGCTTACGTGATGGTGTCCCTAACGATTTGGATAGTGGCGAGATTCTCGCCTTACGAATGGATTGAACCGACACCCTGCCCAAGCTGCAAATGTCCGCTACAGGTAGGCTCTCGTCGAGTGGTGCTAATCGACTATGGAATTGAATCGAGTGAAACCGGCGCAGGAGGGTGTCGTGAATGTCAATTTTTTTTTTTTTTTTTTTTTGCCGGGAAAAAGCATCAGCATACAGGATATGTAATATTGTATTACACATTGTTAATTAAGATGAGATACAAAAATAATTCTTAACTGCTCGGCGAGTTTGAGAAAATATATCAATAGATGGATGTGTATCGTTGGTGTTTAACGCAATGCGAGTAAAACCAGTAAGATATTGAACGACGTATTGCGAGGATTCGTACGAAGGAGATCGTATCGTCGTATGTTTCTGGTAGGGACATTGATTTTTAAATTTTCAATGATTCGAGGACATTCTAGAAGACCATTTAAACGCTAACTCGACGCATCCTGTTTGCTCATAAAGAGTTTTTCTATATTCCAATGATATGGATATGATTCCACATTATGAGCCGATAATCATAATACGTAGAAGGCATGGATTCATTACAGTGCTTGACAGCTGTACGTAGAATTCTGTGTTGAAGTACGGTGCTCAGATTGCGGATCCAATAATTTTGCCCAACTAGAATACAATACAGTAACCTTAGAGTGTTCATATTTCGGAAGAGTTTGACAACTCTTGGAATGAGGTTCAATGCCCTACAACCGCGAGTTGTTCAGTGAATATCAAATCGATAAAAAATATGACAGATAGATAGATAGACAGATAGATAGATAGATAGATAGACAGATAGATCGCGTATTGTTCTATTAAAATTTAAGTTATATTCGCAGTCCTCGCAATATCTCAATGTGTAATATATCCTTAAAAATTGTTTAAATCATTCAGCTTATCAAAATTAATTTCATAACGTTGTTAGGAATTTCCGAAAGTATGCACGAGCATTTGGAAATCTTTTTGAATCACTGTTACGATACTGAAAATTACTCTAGAGCCATCATAGAGATTCCTAGTTGGCTGTAGCATCGTTGAAAGTATTTACACGATCGAAAACGTCGCACCGTTGAACAATCCTATTCGTTACTCACGACCCTTTCGATCGCTCGAATAACCGCTAGCTACTTACGGAGAGCTTGTGTAATTGTCCTTGAAATTTCGCACCACTTGGCGGGGGTCCCGATGTCATCAGGGTAGTCACGTGAGCGCGTTGGATCCTGACAGCGACGACATTCCTCTACCGAGAACGGTCAACGAGTTCACCCTGGCCAACAGCTTCTGGTTTACAGTCGGCACGCTTATGCAACAGGGCAGCGACCTCAACCCCAAGGTAAACGTGTCACCACAGAGTCCGGCAGTCGAGAACAATCACTTGTACAAATAAAACCTTCGTAACAGATAGTCGGAAGCTCGTTGGTTTCTACGAATCCATTCATCTCGAATCTATGAATATACAATCAACGTTATTCGACGAAGAAACGACACACTCGCTTGAATTGTTAGAAGAACGATTCCTCGGAACGATTCATAAATTTTATAGGTTGTCAAACTCGCGATACATACAGTACAGATCCGACGAATGAGAAAGCTCGACACGATTGATGCAGAGTTCGCGATCAACGCGATAACGCGAGTTCTCGTGATTTAAAATCAACTAAAACCGTTTCGAGACACATAGCTGAGCTAACAACGATATCACGAAACTGTAAAGTAACTTGTACCTTGTAACGATATTATCCGCCATAAAGGTGACCATTTAAAACGAGCTCGTGAAATTCCTAGTATTGTCATAAAGGTAGCAAGTGTGGAGGCACAAGCCGCGTGCTCTTAACTGCGTGCTTAGGACCGGGCCACAGGAGAACCCGGTTTTATTTGCCAAACAATTACAGAAACAACGCAGCTTTGCCCTCACTCTGCCCTTTATTTTCCGGTTTCTCTGTTTCGTCTTATTCGGTGCGTTTTGGAAGGGGGCAGGAGGGAATGCAATTTCTCTAATTTCTTCTCGCGTTTCTGAGGATACTAGTTTTCGTTGTTTTTAATCTCAGTGGAAGCGTTTTCATCCCTTTTGATGCGCTTTCTTTGGAGAAATTAGTTTTTTAATTTCGTTTGTTAAACTAAGTTCCCAGAGAACTTAATGTATGTTACGTTTTAGTTAAAAACACCTCATAGAGCGTAATACAAAGACAGAGAATCTCGAATCTCGTGTTTACCTAATATATCATTATATTTCCAAGACCGTGAAAGCGAGTGGTCTCATTTTTCGAAAAGTTTCAAAGGAAGATGATCCATCAAACTCGGACCGTAAAGTGGGACAAAGTCTAACGAGCTTCCCTATTTAACAAACGAGAAACGTCGTACAAAGCGCGGAAATGTTTCAAGCACCATATGAGTACATCGTGTGACTCTAAACGTAGACACAACGAGATCAGGAAGCAGGTACATTCGTTTACATAATTCGCGGATAAAACTGGAGGATGTTCACCGTTCTATTTGTCTAGTATGCCTTTTAACTTCACGTTGAGAATAGAAGAGAAGGCGCCTTACTCATCCTAGCGATATCTCTTTTCGTTGTCGATTACGCAGGATCTTAAGCAGACGAAAGATCTTTTCTCATTCAAGTAGCACGAATTGAAATATCGTGGACGCTTTAGTTGCACCGACGAACACGACAGGAAATCTCGATAGAAACAGAACGATCGAATATCGAGAGATCGCATGTCACCCCTGCATGCACATAGCAGCCAAGCACCTTACATTTCGTTCGCCTCACTTCAGTCGTATCGTTTCCGCTGACAGCTTCTCCTTCTTCCTGTTAGTCCGACTAAATCCAACGGAATTCCCGCTAGAGCAGATTTCTTACGATTTGAAAAGTTTCCATTCGCAGGCTTAAGAAAATTTCTGCACGTCATTCTCGCTCGGGAAAGAGAGTCCTCTCTGCGCGGGAAAAGTTCGAACGTCGAACAAGTAGTTTCGCGTAGAATTCGACGACGAACTTCTCTGGTAGTCGAGATTTCTATGGGAAATCTTCGTTCCTAAATCTTTTCTAGTCCACGTTCGAAGTTTGATAGATTGGCAGGACGCGTAAACGGAGCGATAAACGTTCGATGAGGCAGTTGATAACTCCGAGAACAATATTTTTGCGATAACATATTTCGTCATCGCCATGTCCGTCGTAAGTGCCACTAAAATATGCCGTAAAAACTGCATGTAATAGCTATTTATGAAGCTATATTCGCAGCAGAGGTTAAAACGCTTTATAGGGCGCAAGTTGAAAATTTGCCTCGAGCTTGATGTAATAATCCACATGGTCCACGATGCGGTTAATTCATCTTACACGCTTGGTAGCAATTTCGAAACCCGCCACTGAGTAGTTGTAAAGCAATAAGAGCGCTCTAATTGCATAAGATTCGTTTTAGAACGCCTTTTGATTAACACCATTTTCAAACCAGATGTGAAATAGTCGGAAAGAAATCCAATTTGCACCGAATTACACACAGTTAGAAATTGTTCGTGCGCCAAGAGTTTACTATATACTCCTTTCCACTGAATTGAATCTTCCCTGTGGCCACAGACATAATACCCAGCCAGGTGAAAATGGTTTCTAACGAGACGAGAAACACCTGTACGACATATGGTGCTAGCCGGCTCTGGTGGCATGTGTGTACATGCGGGGTTGTCGTTGCGAAGTTCGCGGAGAATGGCGATTCTACGCGGCTGCGAGCTCGATGAATTCCAGACATTCACGTAAAAAGGTCGGATTCGAGAGTGCTCGAGCAAGATCGCGATCCTCTCCTTTCATTCAAAATGCGGGAATAAACGAGAAAGCGCGGGAAGAAGCTCGCGCCGCATGGGCATCGCGAGAATTCCTCACGCTGGGAACTTATCGTTCGAGAGATTTTCCAAGTCGTATCGCCGATGTGACACGGCGAAAGAGAAAATAGAGCAGCGTGATCCTCGAGTCCGCGAGATATTTGCCTCGACACCGCTGGCGATATGAATAAATATCAAGAGACGGGCAATTTCTTTCCTACTGCGGTGGATATAGCGAAACCAGCCACTTCTATTCTATTTCTTTCATTCTTTTTCTCGCGTTAACGGCTAAATGTCTTTATAAATATTTCTAGAAGAAAATTAAAGCAAGGAATATTATACTTTGTAGACGGTATTTGAAAGATCTATAGTGGCTGCAAAACGCACACTGGCTCGCGAATGTATTTGTACACTTACCACAAAGAGCTTAGTACTTACTTACTGTATGGCAATTTGAATACCATATTTCATATCGTAGAGCAGAAGGAATTACATATTTAGAAATGTTTCGAGCCTCGGTAATCGCTAGCATGATCGACTTTGTACCACGGCTAATGGACCGAAATATGCCATTAGTGGGCTCAGAAGGGTGCAAATGAGACCGTATATTGCATTCTTCGAGTGGAACGTAGCAGAGACACGAAGCTCTTAAATCGTCTCCCGACCTCGATGCTCCACTGACGTGGTTTCAATTGATCGTCGAGGCTCTTTATGGGCTTCCGGGGCACGGAGATGCGATATCGAGGCGACATTCGCAAGAAAACCGATTGCCAGAGGAACGCCAGTTGTTTCGATACAATATTTCGTCGTGAATATTTCATCACGTTATATTTGATAAATCTCTTTAAAGTCTTCGATGTAAATGGAGAATTTGATAAGCTTCGGCGCTCGTATATTTTCCACTTTAACGATTAATTCGGGTTAAAACATAGTGATTTAATAAACAAAATTGTCATGTAATCTGAAAAAGTGCATAGCGATAATAACGAAAATATGTACTTCTCTTCTTAAGGGTTAATAAATATTTAACGGTATGAAGAATTCATAGAACGACGCAAATTTCATAACAGATATTATGAGAAATTTGTACGCACCCGGTTTCGAAGAAAAATGAAAGAAATTGGCTAATAACAACTTCTTGTTTCGCTATTCCACTTGGTTGGTAGTTAAAGGGTTGCAATTTCGAGACGGCTCGAACGATTTCCGTGAAGGAATTGCTCGCAAGAGGGGTGCAATTTTCCATTACGTAAGAGGCCTATCGATCGTCATTATCAGGCAACCAGCACGAGAATTGTTGGCGGAATCTGGTGGTTCTTCACGTTAATCATCATCTCCTCTTATACGGCGAACTTGGCTGCCTTTCTCACCGTCGAGAGGATGATCACGCCGATCGAGAACGCGGCAGATCTCGCGGAACAAACGCAGATATCCTATGGAACTCTAGAGGGTGGAAGTACGATGACGTTCTTCAGAGTAAGTATCAAAGATTATCAAGTCGTTTAAAACGAAATTTAAATATGAAATCGATAGATACGAGAAGTTGTGAGTGACGAATTTAATGAACATCTTCGCAGATACGCAAAAGCTTAGAACACGTTGTTAGCAACTAAAGAAAGTCAGATCGTGTTAAAACTTATCTGCGTGAAATTCTGTACTTGAGGATCAAACTAGTTAATTCAAACTAATTTTTGTAGAATTTCAGTGGTAGACTCGAAAAATGGCGAATATAAATAATGTAAGTCCAAGTGTGAAAAACAAAAACTTTCTATGTTGCAAGAGAAACTAACAACAAGAACAGGAACAGGAACAAACACTGCTTTATAATTGCCCTCTTTCTTATCGTATATACAATAGAATCATAGGATTAACGTAGCATCACGTTCGGTCTTCCTTTTCTCCAACACAGACGAAGATATAAATTCATTTATATTAATTAACACCACGTGGCTCGTTGTATACGTGGCGACTAGCATTCTGCAAGAGCCACGGTTTTCATTCGCATTCCAACCGCGTCTTACGGATATTTTGTTGGTCGTGAATCGTAATTCGTTCGAAATATTAAAACCATAAACCTACGGTTCGTAATGCGATACAAATTCGACTAATTATCACGGGACGTAGCTTTCATACCGGTGAATCCGTCGAATGTCCAACCTTTAACGCGGACTTTTAACGTTATTAAATTCGAAACGACGTTTCAACAACGCGTACCTGCTAAATTATATTAATATCGCGATATTGGAACAGTACTTTGCGCGCCACCATGGTCACTGATTTATTCTCAGGACGTACGTTATTACTAAACTCAGCACGCGCCGTGTTCGAATAACTGGAAACACGGTCGGAGAACTGTGAAAAAAGCATCCTTTGTAGCGTCGATCGTATCCTCTTCGTTATTTCGTAGCCGATTTCGTGTTTTTTTATTCCATATCCTTATAGCCTGCATCAAAATATTTTCAAAGCGCTACATACTTGCATTTTTTGCGTAAACCACTGTCGAGATATTAAATCTCAAATTTGATATGCCGGAGGCATTGGCGTTATCTGATGTACCTACACCACGGCGTGTATGTACACTATGTATACTATGGCGCCTGAAAAAAGAACCGATTACGCGCGCGCGCGCGTGTATAATATCTCGAATACTATCTCGATAGTAGTTTATGCAAAAAATACAAGTAATGTTTCGAAAATATTTTGATGCGGGCAACAAGAATATGGAACGAAAGAATATATTTCTGATTTAAAATATAACCGTGGTTTCCATATGGTTCTTTAAGGTCACTGCAAAATATAATAAATATCGGCATGACATGTACTTACTGTTCGAAAACGTGCAACATTTATTTTAAATATTTTTTTGTATTATTCGTAGTTTTCGCGACATTTATGTGTTTCCAGGTAAAACAGACACACTATATTTCTAAATGGAAGAAAACACAGCACGGATATACCATGCTTCACAAACGTGTTTGGCTAAATCGAAATAGGGCAAGATTAAATTGCGTTCGTTTGTTTGAAACATTCAAATGACGATGGAAATGAAAATAATCAATCGCGGAATAATTAAACAAAAAACTCGCCACGATACTGGATCTTCTCTCGTAAAAAAATTACTGTACGATTACAGGATGTGCCTAATTGCCTGTAGTCCGGATATGATATACATACGTTTTTAAGAAGCGCACGCGCAAACAGACAAACGATAATTTTAATATTTGTGACAACAGGACTCGAAGATTGGCATATACAAAAAGATGTGGGAGTTCATGGAAACGAAATCGCCATCGGTATTCGTGAAAAGCTACGAAGACGGAGTGAAAAGAGTGCTCGAGGGTGACTACGCTTTCCTGATGGAATCCACCATGCTCGATTACGCTGTGCAACGAGATTGCAACCTCACGCAAATCGGTGGCCTGTTGGACAGCAAAGGTTACGGGATTGCCACCCCGAAAGGTAATATCGGAAAACAATCGAAGCCTATTTCTGCGGTTCGATCTAATCACAAAGAAGTGTCCGTTTTTTTTATTTTTAATTTTTTCATACTCGCAGGAAAATTCACTCTTCCCCAATATATCCACTCTGCGTAAAAAAGTTGAAAAATTCTTGACAAAGCTCGCCAGAAAATGACACTCTCTTTTCCGGTGGAGTAATAAATCCACGATTGTTTATTTCAAAAATATTTTGTAATCGCTCGGTTTGCAACGCACGCAAGCTTGTTCGCGTTATAAAACGTCCCTCAAAGCGTTTAGCTGCGTGAAAGTTATGCTTCCACTTTGCCGCGTTTCGTTCTCGCGTTTAACATTCCGCGGTCTTAATTAACATACATGCATTGTGTATAGAAACAACGAGCCTGGCAAGCGTACAAAAGCGTGTCGAACGTTTCACTTTCGCGATATAATGGCCGGCTTGGTACCGTTCGAGCCGCTTACCACGTAAGAAAACTTGCTACACGGCGAAACAAACACGTAAATATCGTTCGCTGTTAATATCGCTGGGCGATAGGTTGCAGCGCGAGAAATTGCGCCGGAATTTAGTGGCAGGCGGTGAGAAAGAGAGGCGTGAACAGCGTTCCGTGGCAAACACCATAAAGTTCAAGGATTTGTAGCTCGCGCGAGGATAAAATCCCGCTTGAATGACTCTGAAACGGAAAGAAACACAACCACTCTAAGAGATCCGACGTTTTCGTCGCCGAAATTCGCCGAAGTTCGTCGCTCGCGCGCTCTTTCGTCGAAGGAGGTTTAATTAACGCGGAGGCGACACTGGGTCCGAGTTTTAAATCCGTGTAATTCGGTTTCTCAGCGGGCGGACACGAGCTGAAAGTTACGCGCAGCTGCTACATAGTCAGACGAGACTGGTCGCTAAGCAATTTTCTTAATTGGTATAACGTGTCTGCGTTTTAGCTCACTCTTTCGACGCCTCGTCTTGGGACCGTTTTTAATAACGAATCGTCGGTCGCGTGACGAATATTCGCAAGTTTTCTCGCAAGCTTGCGAGCGGAAGCTGTCGTACGTCTTTTGGCTTTGACAGAGCGATTCGTAAGAATTAAGAGAGGAGAGGAGAGATCCAGTAGCTCTCCGTTCTGTCTCGTAGTCGCCTCGGGGAACTAGGAAGGACGAGCCGGAGCAATTCCACCTTCTCGAGGCGTTTTTCTCAAGTCGGAACGTTTCAAAGACGAAATCGCCGGTTCCTTGACCAGCCTAACGAAGCCGTTTTATACGCAGGCTCGCCCTGGAGGGATAAAATATCTCTGGCGATTCTCGAGCTGCAGGAGAAGGGTGTGATCCAGATCCTATACGATAAGTGGTGGAAGAATACCGGAGACGTGTGCAATCGGGACGAGAAGAGCAAGGAGAGCAAAGCGAACGCTCTGGGAGTCGAAAATATCGGTGAGCCCAACGAGAATTAGCAAATTTGACAATGTTTTTTCCGCGTTTAGAAGGACGAATGAGATTGCGAGAGAGCTGTAATTTATCGCCAGGAGGAAAGGAGGTATGGAGGTAAGTTTGTCCAACTTTGAGGTAGGATGTATCGTGTGAAGGATTGGAATATTTATTCCAAGTCATCGGTAATGTTTCTTAATGATAAAAAATTTCGTTAGTTATCTTCGTGTAAATTTAGTTAAGAAGACTGGAGAAGGGAGGATAAGGTTGAAGTATCGGATAGAGTGTTGAAATCTCTACTCGATATTGTCAATACAATAAAAAGTTTCGTTGGTTATTTTTTACTGCAAATTTTATTGGAAAGAATAGACAGAGAAGAACAGTATCGGACGATGCCTGCTGCGAACAGGGAAAACGATTTTATACACAACATAATTGGCGCGGTGTGAAATGTTTGAGGTGGAGAATTTTCATATAACGAATGTTCCGTTAATTAAATTCGAAATGTCGAAACAATGCCATCGTTGTCACCGGCGTAAAACGGCTGTCTATGTCGAAACGAGTCGATCTAAATGAATTCGTTTCACCGAAATAATTTGCAAGTCCCATAAAACGTCCACGTCAAATAATAAACGTTGAAATAAAAACGTAATTATAAAATAATACGGGGAAATTGAATCAGCTTGACGTTTCGCTATTAAAGTATAATAATAGCGAAGATGTTTCGCGATAATAATCACGTTAACGATCATATCGGAAATTTGAGCCGTACGATATATATATATATATAATGGTAGAGGTGCTATAGAATTTTCCTGAAAATTTGAATGATTGAGTATCGTTGATCTAGACCTGCTATAATTATACTCTGTAATTTACGAACGTAAATGAGGTCGATGAAACGTGTACGGAACAGTGGAGTCGAAATCATTAGGTTCGTTCCGATCGTTCCTGCATCCCGTGCAGTGTGTAACTAACTTAATTTGTGGGCTTTCGGCGAGCCTGTCAGGTTACATAATCAACTACGGATGGATTTCAATCGAATATAGTACAGTTAGGTAACATGTCGTTTCCAGACTGCCAAAACTCTTTTGCGAAACTCGCGGAAGGATATCGATATCGAAATATAATAAAATCCTAGCTATTTATTTCTACTTGTATAGAAGAAACAAAAATCGAGATACGCTCTTTTGATTCGAAAAATCAGTTCATTAGTTGCGGGCACTTCGTTGAGGAAGTGCAACACAAGACTTGGAATGCTTTCAAGCTCAGAGAAATCTCGCGAGATGTTTGTGGAGAATTTTTCTTGGATGTCCCGTGGACCCTTTCCGGATTTTATGGAAGTCACAACAGATCCTCGCTTTTTATTTTCTCTCGTTGGTCCTTTGTATCCTTCTATTCTCTTTTTTTTTCCTACTAGCGGAGAATTCCTGCCATTCATTCTTTCTCTCCTTTTTCTCCTCTCGCTCCTTGTCGCTGACTGGCCTGCAACTTAGATAAGTACCCACTTTGCCACCAGCGCAAACGTACTCGTCGAGGCAAGAAAAAGGACAAACAACTCTCATACACCTCGTGAAATTTCAGTCGCATCACTGCTAATCGCTATTTTATAAGACGCGTCGGCTATTTGTAAAACAAGGGAAGAGAAGGAACGATAGGAGTCTTCGAATTTCACCGTCAACTTCCTCTGCAAGGACTTCAAATTTTATAATCTCACGTATTCTAACATGAGAGTTTTGCACGAATAACATCCCCTTTAATTCGATAGATCCTTAACTATAAACTTCTCTATGATAAGAGAATTCTAAATTTTTAATTCTTGTATTCTATGGAACAACTACATAGCGATTCCACATTTTCGTCCGGCAATGTTTAACCTTACCAAATGTCTTCTCGCGCAAAATCAATATTAAAGCTAGTACTATAATGAAACGAACCGAGAATAATTAAGCTGTAGCCAAAATTACTCGAAATAATCAGAATTACTGAGCAAACGCAATCATTGGATAAACGTCCGTGCCCTATTCCTTCTAATTGCTTCGTTAAACGACCTGAAATCGCGTTTCAATTTCGTGAAAGGCGTCGTCTACGCTGAAAGGTACTTTTCGACCTGATTCAATGGCGAATACAGAAGTTATCAACGCGAAACATGAATCGTAGCGTAATAGCCAGGCGTTGAGACGTCAGCGTCGCTCCTCAACTTACCGCGAAATTAGTCGCGACGACACGAGAAACTGGCTAGAAAATCGAAGCGCCGATCACGCGGGAGACTTTGGCGAATTGTCGTTTAAATCACCACGTCAGCGTAGTTATGTAAATATGGCCGGTCTGTTGAAGCCCGTTGTTACGTTTCTGGGCCAAACAGCGCCGATAACGAAAGGAGGCGTTCCTGCTTAGCATACAGATCAAGTTACACCGTGGACATGGAGCAAACTATTTTACACCGTCGTCTATCTCTGTGACGGATGCACGTTTTTGTATATATTTATTGTATCGCGGAATGAAACGGTGGTTGAACTTGTACTGATTTACTTAGATCGACTGGAAAAAGTATCATGAATTTTGTGTACTAGTCAGAAAAAAAGTTGGGGAAAATTTGGACAAAGAAACGAAACGCGGGTTAATTTAAGAAAAATAGCGTAACAGTCGAAGAAATAGGAAAACCAAGGAATTTGTGTATAATTATCAGGTAAAATAGAAATTCATCGGTGAAAAGGGCGTACAATTTTTCAAGAAAAGACGCGTGAAACTGTTGGATGATAAATAGTGCTAGGTATAACATTTACGTTCTTTTTGAACCTTTCTTGATTGTTACAACGAATTTTCTAAATAATCTAACACTAATTCGCGAACTATCTCTGGAGAATACGAGATAAAGCAAAGGAATTTTAATGGGAAATTGTTTCACATAATGCCGCAATGTAACAGTGCGCTGTAGCAGATAGCGCTGAGAAACGAAGGTAAAAGTAGCAATAACCGTGCAACGATTAAATAGAAAGTTAAGCGAGTCGATTCTAAAACAAACAAACATAGTAAAGAACTGGCCTACGTGCAGAGATACGTAAAGTTTTAAGGCATACATATGGATTTGAAATTTGCGGATCTCGTCCAGTTAAAAGAGGAATGAGAAATCGCCTGGATTCGTATAAATACGAAGTGGAAATGCGAGGTGACGAGGGGACTTTTCATAAAATTGACTAATCGAGTCGTAGAGACGGTTTATTAATTTATTTGAAAGACAAACGCATTACTGAATATCTTTATATTCAACGTTCCTTCCACGGTGATATAAAAATTGCTGAAAGGATGTTTCACGGCTGAACTGCTCCAAACGGACTACGTAATTTGCAGAGGATCGAAAGTTTTGGCGAGAAAACTTCGTTGGATCCAATATCGAGACGAGGTGCAACCGCGCAAACTATACAAAATGATCGGCATAGAGAATAAATTCCAATAGAATCCCAAAAACTCTGCAGGATTATTCTAGTTTTACAACTTTATATCTAGCAAAATATAATCAAAATTCTTTGGACAGGAAATGAGATATAACAGTGTAGAGAATGATGCGATACGATACTGCTGAGTTAACTATCCAAATAAGCAATTATCAATGGTAAAAATAATAGAAACATATATATTTATTCAAAGATAGAAAAAATGGTAATAATCAGAACAGTAGCGATAATTGGGAAAACGCTGCAATAGTAACAGAAGATCGTCTAATCTTTAATACCGTAAAGTCACGTAATCTTTACACCATACAAGCGCGAATAAAACTCTTCGCGTGAAAATAATAATGAAATGAAGAAAAATTGCATATTTTCTTGGATTCGTAATTATCTGACGATAGAACGATACTTTCCCTCCCTGATCGTACAATTTTCATGACCAAAAACTTTTCGCTAAATTCAAGGGAAACTCCTCTTCAATTGTACATCTTCCAAACTATGCTTATGAGCTCGTGATACACAAACTTCTTTTCACAGCGTGAATCTTTTTCTTCTCGTGAAAGTTGCAGGGCAAAATCGAAAGGAGAGTGACGGAAGAGAAGAAGAAAACGAGTAGATTCAGACAGGCTAACAAAGACGTTCGCCACGGGGGTGAAGAAAGACGTAAGCGTAAATAACGATAGGGTCGTATAGATGGGAAGCTAGACAGATGGATAGATAAATAGATAAATAGACAGGCGTGAAAAGGGCGACGAAGGATGAAAACGGGAGGTCAGAGGTTGATAGATAGGAGGACAGATCCCAGGGACTGGGTGAGTCCGTTGGTTGGCAGCTCTACATTAACCGTGAAACGTGCACGGGGCAACACCAGAAAAGAAGCAGAGACAGCCTGCGGCGATAAAATAATGAGCTTCCGGTTTTTCTCGTTTCCAGGTGGTGTCTTCGTCGTGCTAGTTTGCGGGTTGGCCCTGGCTATCCTCGTCGCAGTCCTCGAGTTCTGCTGGAACTCCAAGAAAAACGCCCAATCGGACAGGGTAAGCGAACGAAGCACCGAGATACTTGCGTGCGATTTCGTGCTTCGCGTGTACGTGCTGCATGAGTGTATTTTCCTCTTCGTTGCGTGCAAGGCCGCTCGTCTCATCATCAGTGTGCTTTTTTTTATCGTTTTCGCATTTCGTATCTTTCGCCGGCTATATCTCGAAACTTCGATGAAAAACAATTGCATGACATATCGATGATATGAACTCTACCGTTTGATTTTGAAGTTTTTGGCCAAGCGATTTGTCTGTAGAAGGACAGAATCGCGTTACATTTATTTGATTGCACGTGGTATAGCCGGTTCGTCTGATCACGCACGTTTCCGTTCTACTTGTTTGATTTAAATGCGATATTGCTCTATGTAGCGAGTTAAACACCAATCAAACAGCTTTCATATCAATCCGTTCGACGAATTTGCAAACAGATGAAGCATGCTAAACATTACACGCTTCCAAAAGCTGTGTCGTGTATCCTGTGTAAAACTAGTCGAAGAATAAACGGTTATGAAAGGCGAAACTCACCAAAGATTTGATAGGCAAAGAATTGTTTATGTCATACGATAAGAAGGTTTTTGAAGCTTTTGGTAGTATTTGGATCTCTTTGAATATCAGCATAGGATAAGAATGCGACCATATCGCTGTTTTAAACGAAACCCAACTGTTTGGAAAAATCTCACTTCTCAATACGTATAAGATATATTAATAAAGAATATAAAATCGGAAAAGTTTTTATCTTGATCGTTGACAAAGTTGAGAGTATAAAACGTCAGATACATTTAGTTCTATATCTTGCCCTACATAACTCAAAGTTTCATAGAATGTTAACTTTACGGGACGCAATGTGGCTAATGAAACTCTTCCTCAACCCTATCGTCGTTTACAACTCGTAAAGAAGCTCAGCACAAGCATACCACGATTCACATTGAAAATTCACGATGAAAAGCGGCCTGGTACGCAAGAGGAATCGCATGGTATCGAGCTCGTCTGATGCGATCGTCTTTCTGTATCATTTGTTGGTATTGTTGTGCCTGTTCTTCTGCCGGTCCCTGTCCATGCATCGGTGGCAAAACGAAAAAAACGTCGACTCGACGCCGCGGCACGGCAGTCCCTGTGCGCCGAGATGGCCTCGGAATTGCGGTTCGCCGTGCGGTGCGGCTCGCGGCAGAGGCCAGCCGCGAAGGCGCGCAATTCCGACGCCGCGGTGCCGTGCGACCGTTGCAGCCCGCGTGCCACCAGGAGGAGAACGCGATATTGTTCAACCGGCCACGAAGAGACTACCTACATTCCGAGCATCGAGATACCACGGTTAAATGGTGTAAGTCCTGTCCCTCACGACGGGCTCGTGACGATGGCCTCTCTTCCAGATTTTTCCTTTCCCTTTCTCCATATCTGTTATTTCTATATACTGTTATTTGAAAAGGTAGCTTACTTCTTTGATATCTACCTGTTCTATACGTACACGTGTATCGCGCGTGAACGGGTTATATCGCTCCGTTCTATTCTAAATTCGTCGAATTACGAGAGGTTCAGTCATAGCCGAGAAGAGAAGCCATCGGTTGAACGCGGAGCTGTGCCACTTTTACGGTAATTCAATCTCTAAGAGAATAACGCGTAACGAAGACACCACGCGAATTGTTATCAACGAACGATTTGTCTCGGGAACGTACCTTACCGATATATAAACGCCAATTTTCTAGCGTAACATTCGAAAGATTCGATTACCGTGATTTAGGGACAGTCTCCATGGAGCCTACCAACAGATTTGTGCGTTTCTTTCATCAAGCTTCGAAACACGTAAGAACGCACGGGAGAGAAAACGCGAGAGGCCACGAACGCGAGAAGGGAGTATTGCAAATTGGGAAGTGCTTGCGCGAGAATTGTCCCTTGATTGTCCTTTCGTATACCTTTTGTACCTCGTTTACATGCGATTTTTGTTCTTCTTTGTATCTCTGTTTGTCTCTCTGATAATACTAGATTCGAATATACGTTCTGTTGTACATGGAGTAAATTTATTTATTTATTCGTCTCTGTACGTGAATACGTAAATACTGTATGTTCTGCATTTTGGCACGGTCCAATGTATCTTGCTACTACTAGCGAAACGAGCACCGCGCGTTTAATCACTACTGGCGCGGAGCTCTCAGTCACGCACGCTTACATTCGCAGTAATCGCTTCGACATACGCGCCCTTGTGTACGGGCGCGTGTATAAAACTTGGTTGCATGCCTCGTATTTCTGTTGAACGATCGTAATACGATCCAACGCGACGACGACGTCACTTCAAATTCGTCGTCGTACGGGCGAACGCCTCTAGCCAACGTTGGTTCGCTGCCTCGCCGACATCGATCGTTTTGCCGTGCATGTTCGAATTTGTCGAATCGCCCGTTCCAAGTCGAGCAAACAAACAGTCGTGAAAGGAATCTAAGAACAGTGCCACGCTTCGTACTTTATATCGATACCAGAAAAGATAACGAAACGTTTTGAAATTGGAACAGCAAGGAATACCATTTTCCATATTATTTCTATTTTCGTTATTTCTTTATTCGAAGTTACCTTTTCCCTATGTGTTGCAAGAAGGAACATTCGGTTTTAATAGGAAAATTCTCCGAGCCATTGGGATATCGATACGACGCCATAGCGTTAAGCAACTCGTAAAATTTGATTTCGCAAAGTTGCTTGCCGTTACAGCACGGCGAATATCGGCTCTTCAACACGATAGAATAGAGTGTTCGTTAAACAACGATCGGGAAAGGAACGTGGCCGACGCGAAACCATTCGCCGTGCTCGAAAGCTCACGTGAATGGTGCTTCTGATCGTGTCGGAAGTAATTTTTCCAAGCTACGTCACATTTTCCAAGCTCGTTTCTGTGTAGCCGGCCAGCAGGTCCTCGGGATATCTCGAAACGTGCGTAACCACGACTACGGAGAGAACACCGACCATCGATATTCTCCTAGAGAAAATAACAAACTAAACGGAAATTTTTCAAACTCGTTTCCCTCGTGTCTCTGCTGTCGAACAAATACCACGAACACGGACGGAAATTTTCTCCGTTAGCTGGCTTAAGTCTCGAAAAGTTGTGCAACAGTGCTTATTGAATTTAATTAAATCACGATGAATCATACATTTACAATTGGAAATTAATTGCAGGACAATCGTAACCGAGCACGCTACACCGGTTTCGTTACGTCGATTTTAACGCGAAGTAAAATTTTCTCCTACTTGGTAGAAATCAAATTCGAGATAGATTTTCACTTCGAGATCCGCTGTTCAGACTAAAGTTTAATTGCGATTTAAACGAGACAGGATCGGCGGGCTCGGCAGACTCTCGTTGGAAAATTCCACGGCTTAAAACTATGATCGAATCGGATTTCCAGTTTTTTAGGTTTCAGCGAGAACGAAAGGAAAGTCCTTCGGTCTCGAATTCCGAATTCCACTCTCAATACTTTAATCAGTGACACGATGCTTATCGATACGGCAAAATCTACGAAGAATATTTATTGCAATGCTTTAAATCTCTCGGAAGCTCGCTGACGATCCTGCTTTTCTATCGTCTCATCCGTTGATTCGTTTTGATAAAAACAAACGAGTTTCCCGTCATGCCATGAGGGATGGATGTATTTAGATCAATGCCTATCGATAGACACTGTACAATTTGTCTGGACGTAGAGTGATTAGAAACTGTAAAGAGCTCTTCCTCGATCGTTTCTTATAGACTTTGCTCTATTCGCGTGGTTGAACTCTTCCACCTCTATATCCAATAAACAATTTTTCCAAAGATCTAAAGAGATTTTAAGAGTACCGTTTCTAGGTCGAGAGATCGGAAACAACTTTCAAGGGCTTAAGTAAAAAATTTGATGTCAATCTGTTTTGTTCTACGTTGTTTTTTAGCTATTCGCGTAGTTTAACTATACCGTGTATCCAATAAAAAGATTTTCTAGACTTTCGAAGAGATTGAAAATCGGTGTTTCCGAGTCGAAAGTACCGGAATAGTGTCCAAAAATTCAATCCGAAAAATGTACTGTCAAACCGTTTTATTTGCAGGCTTACCCTTTCGGACAAAACCGAAACGTTCGGAATAACGCGCTTCCGCGCGGAAGTGCGGCCCTCGGTTCAACCAAACTAGCGGTCTACGTTTCGCACGGTTCATTCCCTCGTTCCGCGGCAACATCGCTTTTTCTCTGAAGCGTGGTCAAAAAATGAAAAAAAAAAGAAAGAGAATCTACCGTATATGCGACTACAGCTTCGGGAAAGTCCCTCTCGCCTTTGCTCGCCGATATTTATTGAATTCTCGCAAACGTATACATCTTTCTATCACAAATAAGTTCTTTTTGGGGGGTCGCAACTGGACGTTGGTCATTCGAATCGATACGAGGCAGATTCCGTAAATCTCGGGAAAATTGAAGCGTCAGCCGATCAGCCGAGAAAAATAGAAAAAGAGCATGCACGGTAACGAATCTAGAGACGATTGCAGTAGATACTCGTTGGAGCGAGGCAAGGACGAGACCGTAACGCGCAACGATTTCGATACGTAGGCCCACGCGAGGCGAAGAAAATTCCTTTAGGAGCTTGGAAAATGTTATAACAAGTTTTAACGAGACCTCGCAACTTTTAATAACTCGCTCGCTCGCTCGCTGCTACGAGACGTAGAGAGGCCTCGGGGTGACCGAAAAGGATTACCCACGACCAATCACTACCCCGATATAGCTAACACCGTGTGCTTCCTCTTTTCTCAGCAGGAGGGTGGTGCGTTGTCGATGACGGAGATGAAGAAATCATTGAGCTTCGATCAAGTGGGAGCGGCCCGTGGCGGGAACACCTAGCACAGGCCTCATCCTCATCTTCATCCTCAGCAGCAGCAACAGCAGCAACAGCAACCACCACTGTGCAAAGCCACGCCCACGCACACACGTCACCTACACTGCCACTCACATTCACACAGCCACAGTCACAGTCATACGCACAAACACCAACCACCCCTACCGAGGCAGAGACGGGGTTCTTCAAGCATCGTCTTGGGTCAAGGTTAGTTGCTTCCAGATGATTCACTATATATATATATGTTCATTCCCAAAAGGACTAAAATCAGTTTCTTTTTTTATTAGATCTTGAAATTGCTCTCATATGAGAAACAGACATGTATCATCCGTGATGTTCGTTTCTAAAACTTGAAATTTCCACGAAATGTTAGACGAAAGAAACGGAACATTAATAATACGTTAGGATAAAAATTGCTTTAACTAAAGGAACAGTGGAGAGAGCATGTTTAAATTAAGAAAGAGAAAAAGAACTACTTACGAAAAGAGTATAAGAGAAAATGTCTTTGATGCGCAGGAGGTGACCATCCTGAGAGTATACTTTGGAGATTCGACTGCGACCTTGCGGGTGAGCCAGACGTGGTAATATCGCCGCCACCGCCACCGCCTCCGCCCTCGGCGGCTGTTTCGAGGACCACGACCCTTTGACCAATACTCGAAGAGGTGCCGACAGGTGTGCCCGTCCAAAAGGAACTGCCCACCCAGGCCTCGGTAATAGTGAACGTGATCGACCAAAAGGAGACCTGCTTATAGCATATGTAGTCGCCGGGGCGGCTGAGTCGACCACAACACGGCCCGGCTTATGCCATCGGCGATGTTCGATCATCGATCGATCGACTATCCACGTGACGACACAACAATGTAGATTCGTTTAGTAAAATACAGTACGAACGTGGACAAGTTGCGACGCGTGCCAAAAAAAATCGGTCCATCGGTTTGGATCATCTAGGAGAGATCGTGTCGAGGACCATGTTGCCAATACACGAACAGAGACGTTGACCGAGATGGAACGCGATAGAGAAACGTCGACGATTTTACAAAAAGATAAAAAAACGAACGGTGGACATGGAACCAAGTTCGCTGGAAATAGCGAATGAAATCGTCGTGCTGACTATAAATGAGAGATCGATCGTAGAACGAGGTGTTTGATACGAATAATCCGAATTGTTCGATGCCGGAGGTGGATGCTCCTCGAGCGGACGTTAATAAAACAGGATCGATTGCACGGCGACCGAAAGGCGTCACCGTCCAAACGACCGCGTTCCATCGACCTGATGAAGCTGAATAGCAAATGAAACACCGTGTGCAACGCCAATCAATCGGGTGAGCGAATCGTTCGCTACTCGAGGCGAGTACTTTCGAGGCTGGGGGAAGGTAGGGGGGGAGAGTCGAATAGTGGTTAAACGGCCGATTCAATTGCCCGGACTGCCCGACGCGATGGGTTCGGGCCGATTTCCAAGCTAAACATATCGATAATGGAGCCAGAAACGAGGTCGAGAACTCGGGTGGTGGGTTCTCGTTTGGCACGCTGAAGAAGTAGCCTCGTACGCAGCCAGTGATGGAAAAGAAGCATGTTGCTATCGATCAACGACCACGATACGTGTGATTAGACTCGGACCAAAACTCATAGTGATCACTGCCAGCAGCTAGCTTAACATAGTCAAACGATCTAGTACGACGTGAACGAAGAGGAAGCGTGTTTATTCGAATACACGGCCTAGAACCTGATCCTTGCGTTCACCTTTGCGAGAGATCGATTCTTGAGAGTCAACGTGATCAACGAAGATTTTTCGATTCGGAAGGACTCGATCTCAATGTTGTACGAAACATGCACAATGAAGTACTATTTAAGAAGAACGGGACGAGGAATATACGTGGGATACGTTACAGCGTTTAGCGAGCAAGATTTAGATAAACGAGGTGTTTACGAAGGAAGATTAATGGCCTAGGACGGGTGTACGTACTGTCGTCATCTTTCCGACCAAACGACCAAGACGATCAGAGATATCTAGGAAGAACGAAGATGAATTAAAATTTATCGTCTTATAGACAATTAAAAAAAGAAAAGAAAAAAGAAAAAGAAAAAAAAACAACTAGAGCAGCCTCGGCCGTTTCCTGCGAGAAACGAGACGAATCGGAGGACGTAGTACAAAATTTCCAAAGCGTTACCTGAGCGTTTACGATTTTGCATCCTGACCTTCGTTTCAACGCCGTTGTGTCCGCGAGCACAGTCACCAACGATGGACCAACAACGACTTTGTGAGTCCTACTGCGCCGCGAAATAGAATCTTTCACGCGTTTCATACAACGGAAGGAAGGACGAGGGAGCAAATTCTGCGGACGAATTTCTCGGCGTTGCCAGGCAGCCTCGAAAGATCGAATACAGGGATCGATCCTCGCTGTTACGTGGATCGTACGAAAATATTATAGTAAACGGACCAGAGCATCCTGCCGACGAAGGAAGCGTGCTTGGAGGAATAGTTCGTTGATTCGACGGCGTTCTGTATTATAATAGACACGGTTGTACATGATCGAATTTGTTCAGCGATTGGTGATTCACGATAGAACATACTTTTACCGGACGATTGTATAAAGGAAAAGATCACGCGTATGGACGCGTACACGAGCTCGTTGGTACGCGGTGTACGCGAGCATACCCGCGTCTTAAATATAGTTTACATGTAACGCCATAGGTAAGTGCGTAGCCACGTAAGAGACCTAGTCATATTTTGACACGATCGACAATTTATTATCGAGACGATACGATACGTTGTACAGTGACCGTTTTTTCACGAAATTCGAACAACTGACGCCGTTATCGAGAAGCGTATTCGAGGGCGTTTTTAGTGTTGCGCACCGCGACGTACACATACAAACAAACACAAACATACAAAATGGATACACACAGACACGTACATACTGTGAATATACAAAAGGAACTATGTTTGTTGAAGGAAAATGAGAAACGAACGTCGTTCGACGGTTTTATTAAAGCGTTATTAACGATATGAAAGGGAAGGGGATGTAAGGGTGTATGATCGAGCGTGTATGATAAGAAACAGGAGCGAATCGTGCCAAAAGAAAGGATGATCTATACCGATGTCATGGATGACTTTTAAGTTACGCGAGATTATCGATCGCGTGACGCTGCTTAATTTGATAATGAGACGACCGATGCGACCACAAATTTTCTCGCGAACGTTTTCAAACGAAAACAGCGACGAATATTGTGATTGCGCTGCCGAAAAATAATTATATTCTCGTTTGCATAGATAATTTTAACGGGTGCGTAATTGGAAGTGGCGGATATTAATCAAAACGCATTTGCCGAAACTTTATCACGTAGCTGATGAAGAGTTCATTTTGACGGAAGTGAACGAAAAGACACGGTAAAAAATTTTCAATGGTTCCCGAAATAATCGAGTCTCGGATATGGGTTGCTCGCGTAATTGCCTTTGGAGGAACGCTAATCCCAGCCTGCTGATAAATGAATTCTTCGTCCGCGTCGATTAATTAAGAGGCTCACCCTCGTCAAAGTCGAGACACGTGGGTTTATCGAACCGACGTTCGTTCTTCTTTGTCTGTTCCCGTGTCTCTCATTTCGGCTCGTTCGCAAATCGCGATCGGAATTTCGATTTGCCTACGCCGGAAGCGCATAAATTGCGGGCACGATTCGTTCTCGAAGAGAGGGCTGACTAGAAATCATCGTGATTGCGATATTTCGATGAAATAAAATTGGTGAGCGGAAGCGTTCGCGGAGATGTAGGAGATATTATTGCGATGAATATTACGTTGTCGGGAGGGAATGAATCGAGGCGTGAGGTGCTGGTTGGGAGAGTGTTCAACAGTTCATAACTACATACTTGTCGCGTGATCATTGGTGTGCCACTATTCAATAAATAAATTTTATTTACTTAATCGATCTAGACATTTCTACATTTGGCGTAGCAATTGGAAATACGTTGACTTTCTTTTTGCGATGGAGGCTCTGAGAGCTCGGAAAGGAAATTTCATTTCGTCGATCAATGATTGCAAGAGTTTCTCCTCTCTCGATTCTCAGCTCCTCGATCGAGTGAATGTGATACGCAGTGAATCGTCAACTTAAACATATCTCTCCGAAATAAGACAAACAATTAAATGTTGTTATATACATGTTTTACTGAATACTATCACTTTTTCTATCTCCGTGCGAAATTCATCCATTCTCAGTCAAACCACGATTAAAACGATTCCATGTCCCAAACCCTCGCGAGACGTATTCCACTTATCGCTCGCAAGTTTGACGCGCAATCCCTGTACGTATCTTTCCCTTGCCATCTTCCTCTCTTCCGCAGCCGAGCATTCGACGAAAGCGATAATAAACGACTGCAGCGACGAACAGCGATTTCGTTTCTCTGCTAACAAATTCATCGATTCCATCGGAACCAGGACAGAACGTTTACAGAGGGACACAGCGACGTCATCGTGGACAAGATGACATGTGAACACCGAATAGCTCATCAATCATCACCGCTTATTCCTCGATACATATTCAGATCGATGCCTTTGGCCAGCGTAATTTCGTTTACCACCACCGCTACATCAATTATGCAAATCTCATTTCCTGCACGGGACTATCAAGCCAGCCTATCGATGTCTCTCGAATATCACCGTCTTCCCACTTAATAGCGTGTTCGTTGACTTCAATCACCACTGACCCAATACGAGTTTCCATCTCGTACATCGAACCGTGGAAATTAATGAAAACCGTTTCCAGGGAAAGTCTCGTTCAGAATCGAAACGTTTATCGGACAAACAACACTCGCGGCTTTTTTAATTTATTTCGGCGTCACGTAAATTTCGATTATAATTAAGCGAATTCAAAGTGGAATTTCCGATTGAATTTGGAACTTGCGTTTGACTCTCAATTTGAATAATCTCAATTTGCTAAATGCCGCGTTAATATTAATTATTCCTTATTACTGTTCAAGCACATTGATTATTAACGTTTTGACTTGCAGTTTCGTGTGACTTATACTACCGCTATCGTTAATCAAGAATTCGTTTCCTGCCTTTATACGAAGTAAAAGATTTAAATGATCTAACAAGATACATCGAGAACGCTTTACTTTCGTCAACTACGTCGAAATATCGTTTCTGCCAATGGAATTGGCCCGAGATTGTTCGAATACGCTCTCTTCTATTTATAGAAGATCTCCGGCTGTTCGCTCGCTCCTCCAGGATCTGAGGCGTGCAACTAAATTGTCACGGCGAAGTGGCTGGCTTCCATCGTCCCATATTGAAAATTGCATTCATTTAACCGCGCCGCGTCAAAGGGAGCCCGTTAAAATCTGGGCCATTCGTCGTTTCTTGCGAAGGGCAAAAAGATAAAAGGGGAGAGAATCGTCGAAAGAGCTGCCTGCCGGAAAAGAAATAAGAATCGCCGTCGGTTATCGAGCCTCCGCCGGTTCCCAATCGACGCGTACTCGTTAATTTTTGCGATATCGTTACGCCATAAAATGAGTCTTCTCCCCTTTTCTATCTTTTCCTGCCGCTTCTTCGATCGTTAATGGGAATACGAACAAGTCGTCGAACGGTCTGCCTCCTCGTCGTCAATGGAGAACACGAAGTCTTGTTATCCACGATGAAAGAAGAAACGCTGAATGGATCTTACGGTCGAATTTTGGAGCAGTAGGTTTTTAGTAGGACAGGATAGACAGAGACAGATAGATGACAAAACAAAATCAATCGCGCGTTCTTTTGATTAGCGACACGTCGCGACGTAAAGACCGGAAGATAAAATGTCTCGATTTTCAGGAACAGAATTTCCATCATCAGAATCTCCATCGCGTTTCGAAACGATAAAGCAAATTGAAAGCTCCTCTAAACGTGCCGATCCTTCAAAGTATACGTCACGATCTTCATCTACGATCGTCTGTGTCCGATCGTTTGGATGGCTCGTTAGTAAATTACAAGGAGGAACGTGTTATTTAGCGCGAAGAATCGATCTTTCGCGTCTAATTTGCAAATAATGGAACGAAGGGAGTGAAATTGGTCTAAAAAGGGTTGAAAAATTGGACGCGAGACAGATGCTTGTTAACGTAACGACGACAGCCGTTCGTACCCAACGATTATTTCGTAATAATTCATCTTCGAGTGGGGGCGATTTAATATATAGCTCGTTAACGTTTGACGGACGAAGGGAGGAGCGACGAGGCGAGAAGAAAAATGAGAAACAACGGGACGCAAGATCCTGGCGATCGAACGATTCGCTCGTGAATTTTGAAATTTTCTCAAACACACAATTTCGTGTTCCATCGCTCTTTACGACTAGATTATAACGACTGATTTATTACCGATAAACTGACACCTAAGTATCCATACATTTTATAAATCGATATCCATACATTTTAAGAAACACGAATGCCAGATTATTGCGAAAACATACGGTAACCTGTGTGAGTAATCTTTTTCAATGAATTTCTGTCATCGTTAGCAGCTTCGATGATCAGTCGTAGAATCGCAGCTTTCCAAGTATAATTTACAATCTTCGCTGCTAGGAGAACTTTAGCAGCTGACCGATTTCACGTCCAATCTTACTATATCGTTTCGTTCGAGTATACTTATAACGCCATTGAATCTCCGTTAGTGAATCGAGAATGTGAAATCCGACTGCTATTTTCTCGTTTGCCAAGCGCGAAGAGAACGGACAGAATCCTCATCGAGGATTCTCGTAGAAAGCTTCTTTCGAGACGTTTAATCAAACCGGACGAGTAAAAGTTTCGTCCGTGGGGATTCGACCACCCTCGGCAACGTTGCGGTAATGAACAGAAACGAGACGGAGATAATACGCGGAGAGAATGCCGGCTGATTAAATTTAAAGATTCCCTAAGGGTGGCGTGGGAACTTTCGATTTGCATGTTGATTGACAAACGCAGTCTCTCGTTGGACTCGTGATGGATCTGCACCGGTTGCGGTGACAGTTCCAGCAGCGCCAGTTTGGCCAAGGATTGATGGAATTATCGATAAAAACGACAAAGACCAGAAAGAGCAATCCCTGCCTCCTGCCTTCGGTATCGTTAAAAGTAAGAAAGTCGAATTGATTCCGGTTATTCGGCGATTTAATCAGATGTCTGTTAATGAAAGGGGGAATACGATGTCAACGAGAATGAATCGGTAAAGCGATTAAAAACTCCAACGTCACATAACTTGGAAGAATCTCAGAGTTGTAAAAGTTAGCCGTAATTTAATTCTTCCTTCCTTGCTCTAGCGTTACTCGCGTAATCCTGTAGATTTCCGCGTAATTAAAACCTAAATACGGTCGAGTTGCATCTTTATCTCCATTCTGTCTGCACTTCGTTGCCACTTCATCGAATTACGATGTTGTCGAGTAGAAGAGTCGAATGGTGGGTTCGTTTCACGTGGCAACGAGCTCGAAACAAACCGATAACGAAGACCCAAAACGAGAAGCAATGGTTTTCGAGTCGTGTTTCATCCCGATCGTTCCTCGTTCCAACCTTAGAAGATAGGTCTCACTTAACCTGCTTATCTCTGACCGGTTCCATTGCGAAATGTAAAAGATATCTATGTTTCTTTGAACGCTCGCTACCTGCCGTTGGTCAAGTAAATCGAGCGTAACGTAACGCCCTGAGTTTTTACGTGAGTCGTTATCTCGCTGTCATTTACCCCACGAGACTATCACGCTTTTTTCGGCGATGCCAGGAAGCAAAGGGGACAGCAAAGGAGCCTCGATCGTACGAAATAAGCGGAACGTTCAAGGAGAGTGGTGGTTCTTGGTCTGCTGTGTCCGTAGGCTACCATCGACGTGTACTTGGAAGAAGAAACGGCACGCTTTTACAGCTTTAATCTTTGCCGAAGACAAGTGGTAGCAGATGAACTTTTGCCGCTGCTCTGGTCGCAACCGGTAATCGTGACTTTCCGGAAGACTGCCGCGTTATCGCCTGATAAAATACGAGGAACGACTGGGGCCATTGGTCACGAGTTCTTGCTATCGTGAACATGTCGTGATCTTGAATATTCGTCGATCATTATTATCGGGCGTATGCTCGGATATAAGACGATCCACGACACCTTACGATTTTGATACGCGTAAAATAAATAAATAAATAAAGAATTTTCAAAATAAATAGGCCAGCTGTTCTAAAAATATACGCGCCAATCGTTCTAGAAATAAATGGGCTGATAATTCTAAAAAGCAAGGATTCTAATTCAATGGACGAAAAATATTGCTAAAGACGTTGCAATAGGAATTTCCTGGAAACGTTGAAGGCTTATCTTTTCGGCGCAAAGAACAACTTCCAAAGTAGTAGAGAATTCGTGGTTGTCTCAGCGCGACGTTTCGGTCTCCAAACTTCTTGTAACGATTCAACTTTCGTCAGGCACGGTTTGCGCGGTTGAGTAACGAGTGGAAATTCTCTGGCAGAACGGAACGCGTGGAAAAGTTTGCAACTCCATCGCTGAATATTCCATTATCGGCGCGCAAAGCTCGAAACGTTTCTAGAGCAGAGAACCATCGATATTTCTAGAGATTCGGATCTCGAAAACGAGTAACGAGACGTCAACGTCACGAACAGTCGGCGCCTTCTTTAAAAGTCTATGTTGCGAATTATGGTACAGCTTCGCCTTTTCACATCAACCATCAGCGAAAGTTCGAGGAATTCGCAATTAAATTTCTGAAAGTAGCTTTGTGAAAAGCGTCTTGATATTAAGCTTCGAAGCGAAGCTGCGTTAAATTTTCTCTCCCTCTTTAATATTTCTACAAATTCCGCGTCGTTAATCGTACCGTTTACTCGATCTAAAATTTAGAAAATTTATTTTCTAGTCTGAAACGTTATCCATGAAACGTTATCCTTTCTATCGCCTCGAGAAACCTGGACCGATAACAATGAATTATCATCTTGAAGATCGTAAATTTACATTGTAACGTTATCAAAGATAAGCGTCCGAGGTTCCATTATTGTAAAGGTATGTACTTAGCATCTCAGGGAGGTACGTCTACACTTAAGTACATGACCAATAGCCTAAGCATAAATCAACGATCCTCCAAGATACGAGAAGACCAGTGTTCTGGGATTAATTACTATACGCTGGTGCATCACCTTGTATTTATAGTCGTATATTTATGACACCGCTTTCAGGTGATAAATATTGATAAAGCAAACAACAAAGCATTGACTAAGTAGAGGACCTAACATTATACGAAACTTCGTGTTTCACGCTCTGAAATACCGATCTCGAGAAGAACGAGAGTATTTCTTACGCCCTCTGCGATTTACTACGGCAAATATAGGAATTATATGATATTATATCAATATCCAGCAATGGTAAAACGCCGTGGGATTCTTTTATCAACCATTGTAAACTAAGATCAGGCAACCTTACTTATCGTGCAACGATAAAAAATCGATTTTCCTATGTTATAATATATTTTCTACAAACTTAATATTTTTACAATATTTTTTCCTTTTAAACGATACAAATACAAAAGTGGCAAATATTTAAAATTCAATCGTTCACTAAATGCAAAACGCTGTCTCTGGTGATGCCGATTTCTCTTAAAGTTGTCCCTAGATGCTCCAATCTTCTCGGCGAATAACTGAGAGTACAAAGATATAAATAAACATGTATATTCTGAAATTAAGAATTCTCCAAGGGAGGAATGAAATTCTACGACGTAAATGGTGGACAAATTTTTACCCGCTGAGAACAATTTTATATCCTCGAGGGACAGTTCTTGCCATGGTTCTATCTAACAATTGATAAAGTCGAGCTATCGGTTCGTCGGCAGACACGTGTACCAGATAAACAGTACCGCCGTTCAAAGACCTGACTTTCAATCGGAATTCGCCTGGTCTTCCAGACGGTTCATTGATCTGATGCAGAATAGGAGGCTGAAACGATTAAAAAGTCGTTAGAAGGATTTACTATCTTAGTCACTCGATTAAAAAAGAATTATGTATTTACTGCGTTCCTTCCTGCATTCTTCCTAACTGGTGCAGCAGACCTTGGAACACGTTGATTCCTTCTAGCTGTACTTTGCTGATGCACTTGAGAATGCGAAAATTGCGAAGTATCGCCGTTCACCTTCGATGATGATCTTGACGTAATGGAAAATCGAGAGTTTGGTAGGCTGGCGGATCTTGATCGTTGCCTGAGGATTTCATCCGCGTTATCCAGTCGACTATATCAAAGATAATATTGCGAAAATAGACCGATATCGATCAACGTTATTACGTGATTTACTAATTAATTTTTACTTTGACGATAATTTAGACGCTCTATCGGTGGAACTGTGATAACATCTACCAGAGCTTGGAAATCTCATAACACCTTTGGATTTTGAAACGACCTCCCGTACCGAGGTATCGAATTCTCCATTTTTAGGCGTGTCGCGCTTACGAAATAAAATTGTAAGTGAACCTTATGGACGTAGGAGATTGATTGATTCGTGAGAAAGATTCATGAAAAATTACTTTTTCTCTTCGAGTCGATTTCTTTTCGCCCAAACCGAGCTCCGCATTAATATGCGACTGTAAGTGAGTGTCGGAGCAAATATTGTTGTGAGATGCCAAAATTTGGGAACGAAGAACATACATCTCTAAAGGAGGAGCTTCTGACGGAGTTTTTGGTTTCATGGATCTATCGACGAGTTTTCTATTCAATCGTAAATCACTGAAAGATTATATATTTAGATTTAACCGAATCTTTATACCTAGCTGTGACAGGCGTCAGTTCCCTAGAAATATCTAAATTATACAGGCTATCTTTCTCTTTCGTAAAGCTACCACGACGAGCCCATTTTTGATTATTAGCGAATCTACGAGTGGAAGGTCTAGACGACATCGATGTATTATCAGCCAATTCTTTTCCCAATCGATAACCTTGGCCAGGAAAATCGGAGTTCAAGAATACTTGATTTCTCTGATCCTCTACCTAACAGAATACTCCTCAAAGTAACGCGTTCCTTTTTTTTTTTTTTTTTTCTCAATAGAAATTAAAATTGAAATTTCACCTTGAATGGTACACCCTCTGGATAAGTTTCTTGCAACTCGGAAGGGAAATAGCCGTCCAAGATATCTCGTAGAAACGATATCGTGGTTGGATCGTTGTAAGGTCGTAATGGGCCGTCTTGAACTATCATTCCATTTTTGTAGAATTTTAACGACATGCAAGAGGGGGTCTTTAAATAATTATTAAAGAGCATATTATGTTATTAAACTTTATTTTGGTAATACATGTTATCTGTATATTTAGTCGTTTAATTATTAGCAGAAAAACAAACGCTAAGAAAAATGCGGCTGACTGACTCACAACAGCTGCAAGCTAAAATCCTGCTGTAATTATTTGCCGAGCTCGTAACTCATATTCGATATCATTACTTGCACAGGTAACCGGTTCTATCGATTAACATCAGCTTTCTGTGTTACATTAGAATATGTACGATATGCATCTAGGCGAAAGAATCAACGCTGAAAATTGATACCGGCGTTACGAGCGCAAATATCGATGTAACACGTCTATTAGCTTCTCATAAAATGTTCAAAGAGAAAAACGATCGCGCAACCTGTCTCATGAGAACATCAAACAGCGTAGGAATCTATCTATCTTGTCATTCTTGACAAATTATATAAATGTCTAGAATATATGTCTTTTTGTTGTATACCTTATAAATTGTGGGAACTTCAACGATACAAGATAGAAAAAAAAAAAAAAAAAATAGAATTCAAGGAAGATTACGACGTTTCACTCGTCGTAAATTATTTTCTACAAGATGAATACTCCTCCGTGTGAAAATAACGAGTAAACAAATATTTACTTTGAACGTGGCCCCGTTTCCTCTTTCGTTATGCTGCACGTGAACTTCACCTTTTCCAGCGGCCAGGTTCAGCTGGTCAATATTGGCGATAATCTGCTCGTAACAAGTCTCGATGGTGTTGCTAAAAGGCACGGCTAACTGATCATTAATTCGATCGGGTGCCGATCGCTTGAAATAGTAACGTATACTCGATTTACTTGGCTATCGTTTCAGGATACTTCGAACCGTTCGTATTGCCGACCCAGACCAGACCGTAATCGGCCAAGAATTTCTGGAAGAAAATGAGATGACGTTGAAAGAGATAATAATGCAACTCTGACGATAAAACGTTTTACACGCGCATATAATTAACCTCCATCTCGCAAATTCTTTGTTCGAGCATTAAACACCTTCTGTAGAGATATTCCGAATGATCGGCTTGCACGCGCCGCTGCTGCTGTTCCTTCTTTCGTAGTGTTTCTTGATTCTTGCTCTTTGTCTCCCATTCCTTCACCTGTAGCAATACGTAAATCGTCGTGAAAACGAAAGAAGCAACAACGATTAAAAGAAACAGCGAAGAACCTTGCGTTTCAATCGGGAAATTTCCTGGTCCTTTAACTTTATTTGCTCTTCGCTTTTCTTTAAGCTGGACTGCACCTTCTGCACCTGATTTTCGACCTTGTATAACTGCTTCGTTAATGTCTCGATGAATTCGCTCTCTGAGACAATCAGTTTCTATAGTTAGTCAAAAGTTAGAGACATTCGACCTCGAAGCTAGAAACTTGTTCCCATCTTTGACAGGCTAGCAATGACGCGTCAATAACGAATGTCTACGGATCAGGATAGAATTTCCGATCGCAATCGTCGATTTCCACGATCAATTAAGTCTTTAATTAATCCAGCAAAACAGCGAATGATTAGATGAATGAATAAGACGATACACGCAACCAGTTACATGTCAACGCCAAACTAGACCAGCGTTTTTATTCTCCTCGTGCAATTAATTATCTCTGTTTGTAACAAATTACCTTCCTGAATTACGGAGTTTTCCGGCACGTAGACGTTCGTTGGTCTAGCGTGACAATTCCAAAATTTTCTGCCACTGAACGCTGTGTTGGAGGTCTAAAATGACGCGTAAAATAGACCAGGCAAATTCAAGTTGTACGATGCCATTGAATAACGAAGGATATCGATGGTTGCGTAATTACCGTTCTATCGATTCTTCTGTTGATATGATTAATGTCTCTCTGACGATCCCTAGGCGCCAGGATACTTGCGTTTTCTAATGACGCACTCTGCAGTCGGTCTATACATTCGTCGTCGTCGACTATGTAAGTTGCGGTCGATGGAATTCGTTTTAGCCTACAAATAGGTAAGGAAGATGTAAAGGATTAACCTAGAGGTTTCTGTCCGCTCGTTAAAATCATATTTATATCGCGTTAGAATCGTTCTCCTTCGATTATAAACGGCAAGATCATGAAGCATATCTCTTTAACTATGTTCATAAGTGTACAACGTTGAAGATACTTGTGATGCGAAGTAGTAGCCGGAGAGCACTTTGCAGGTTTTTTTCGTGGATGTGCGAAATTGTTCGATTGGCTCATCGTGTACGTGACGACATTTAGGACGAGTTTGTCATCATTCACATTGGAAATTTATATCGAATTTTCCGAAAGCGATTCCGGATGTTGTATTTAAAATACACGAGGTGCAGAGCGGGATCGATCGTGAACTCCGCGGTTGGTGACAGTTTATGATCGAACGAACGATCGATGCGAAGTTAACGTTTACCGCTGAAGCGTTTCTACCACACGCTTTGAATATTTTATTACTGCAAAATTCAGTATGCTGGATGGCCTCGTTCGGGGAATCTTAATTGACGGTAATGGTTATAGTTTATGTGGAATTGAAATCCTTGGAATCCGGCGTTAGAAAATACAGGCTGTAAAACAGGAAAAACACAGAACTCTCGTTTATTCAAGGTGAATCGATCAGCCGATAAATCTTCCGAAATAGTTCGAAACAGTGAAAGTACGAGATTTTCGTGTCAAACAGACTTTGACCTATTTAATGTAAATTCATGAGTAATTCATTCATTTCTGTGTAAACAAAAAAAAAAATGCATTATCATAACGCTGTTATATTTTTTCGGCGAATTCATTAGCGTACAAAAGATTGCATAACACAAGTAAACATTTATTCTCACAGTTGTTCCACATTAGACAGCATAAATTTTTGCATTACCATATCGAGAGTGCTAACTATCTTAACTACACTCTCTATTATCTATCAACCATCTCTATTAATTATCTTATATTTAAAATTTAAAGTCAAACTTTAAAAAATTGTCATTAAGTTTCATTTCATCCTAACGCTTAACTCCGCATTAACACATTCGTTACTGGCAACTGTATAGAAATATTAAGCTAGGGAATCACAAGGTAAGAAGTTGAATAATTTGTTTTTAATTATCATGCTTCGTAACACTTATTATTATTAATTCAATACATTTTTTCCCTCCTTTTCATTCGAGTTATTAATATCTAGTCGTAATTTAAGCACGAAAGAAACATTACGTCATCGGTCGTTAGATGACAGAATAAAACTTCATTTTCAACCTTGCTCGCTCAAACACCTCCGTATCTACGTCATTCGGGCACAAAATCGATGATGGACGTTTCGTGATTCGATTTGGAGCAGCAATAGCAAAGAAGGGAACACGGCGCCGTGTGACGACGACGCAACGGCTTCAAATCGATCGGCGCGCGAGCTTGTTCGCGGCTGTGTCACGTGATCATTGCGCCTCGGAGCGACAAGAGGAAAGGGAGCTTTCCAGAAACGCCGTAACGTTGTACGCCGCGATTCTGTGCTGTGTGGGTGAACGTGTGTTTCGTGTGTTTCGTGTGTTCCGTTCGAATGTCAGTTCCAAGTTCTTGTGTTCACGATCTCCTCTGCCACCAAGGAAATGTTGGCGAATGCGTGAAGCCTGGCGGAAAGTCCGCTCTCGGTTAAAAATGTGAGTCAGAACAAGGACCGCGGAACTCAACGACTCTTGGCCGGAAGTAAACCTGACCGGGGTGAGTCACTATCACGATCGATTGTTTTCTTTCCCCCTGTTCTCCTTTCTGCCTACGAAGGCCACGGCCACGTGCCGCGCCCGTCCCCAGGAATACCGTTCACGTACGGACATAACCTCAAATTCACGGGCAAGCGTCAATACGGCGAGGTTAGAATTCATCGAACTACTGATATAGTAGTTATATTTCGAGAATTTTTATTTATATCGAACGATTAGCAGATGAAACGAAATTAGTTCCATGGTCGGAGATATCTCTAATGATGTAACGTGTGGCACCTTCGTAACAGGCTAATTACGTGTCAATCGTCTTATGACTTTATCGAGATTGCCGATACTTGTTGTATACACGATGTTCTCGAATGTTTCAGTACCTATAAATTGTTCATTATATATGTATGTACGTTATTGGAGCACAGGATTTTATTTATAACTAAACAGAATATTCCACGATCTTAATCCCAGTTTATATGCATTTATATTTCCTAATCCTTCATTTTTCTTGCAGCATGAAATCCTTACGACAGTTACAGGAACAGGATAACTGTGTATGAAATTAACTAGGCGAGAGAAGTTGAAGATCGTGTTCCTGTTACGTTTCAATAATAAAAGCTTCACGTTGCGTATGTGCGTGTTTACTTTTTGTCGGCGTAGATAAATAAATAGACGTGTTACTTTCTGGAAACCGATAAATCGGAGAATCGAGGTCGGTCAATAATGTCACGAGAACTAGTCACATGTTTAACTTGATGCCGCGCCGGCCGGTTCAAGAATTTCCATCGAGCGAATTGTGCGACCCGACTTACTCATACGGCTTAATAGGGTCAACTAAGAAATAATTAAGCTTAATGAAACCGAGAACAAAATTCAGCGTATAAATATTTCTTTCACCTCGTGCGATAATCGGGTTTGGTTTCCAAACAGATATAGAATTGACGAAGTTGAGGAACAATCCTATATTTTTTTTTTCCTCTTCGCGCTTCTTTATCGTCGATAATTTTTTACAGTTGCTCTTTTATTGCGACAAATTTTGTTAGTCATGAAGCACTGTGCTTCTAAAGTTTCCATTGACCCATGTCGATTATGGGCAACGGAAACATGTTAACAGAGAAGTTTTAAGGATAACGTGCAGCTATAGACCTAGTGAAAATAAATATTGTTACGTCGATGAATATTTAGACAAAAATACCCTTACTATGTAGTGTTTGATAATAAATATATTACAGCATCTATCAAATGCTAACAGTGCATTTCTCATTAACCGTATATCGTTTGCCGATTATAATCGATTTCTGCATAAAGCTTCTAACAACATGGTACATATGAAACGAAACATCGAGTAACACCTGTTGTACATAATGGTCTGTGTGTGCAACGCAGAAGGCAAACGGTAACACGCCTTCCACGTAGTTGGTTGGTTAGTTAATCGATCGGCGAAAATTGACCCGCTCCATAGTGACGACCTTGCGATTTCACGAACGCCGCTCGTGGCGTTCAATTATGGCCGAAAAAGAATAAAATTTTTCGTCGGAATCAGGTCGATATCTCGAAAAATTCAGCGGTCATGTTCCCTCCTTTTTCTTACGTTATCGTATTCATTGATAACTTATTAGGAAACAGAGTACGTTTTATGTATCAAATATTTGAATAGGTTTTGTCATATTATAAATATATATATATGTATATATATATGCATATTACATAATCCTAATGTTTCCTAATGCTTGATTCTACGCCTCGTATGTTTAGTTTCATTTTCAACATTGTCACTTGCAAAAATTTCCACACCGAAAGACTCATGCATGCAAAATGCATTCGCTACGTTAATCACGGGTTTCGTTCATGCACGTTGCCACAATACACGCAGGCCTTTCAATTTTAAATAGTTCTAGTTCGAAAGCGAAACACGTGTTCGTTTTATGAAATTAGAAACGGTCGAGAACAAAACATACTCTTGCCTTCGCTGCGACCAACGCATGGTTACAATTCTATGCCAAAAAACTGACTTATTGACTACCTTCTTTATATCTTGCGAATATACCGAATGAAAGAAAGTCCATTGAAAGTTTCTATCGTACGTTACTGTGCGTCTAGTAATTTTCTAGATGCAAAAGGGCTCGGGACAAGATCGGTCCCACGATGCGCGAGTGGCGACAAATTTCATGTAGTTTCATAATGAAAAGTAACAAGCGGCTGAAATGATCGCGTGGTTCGCCTTCGAACTCCGATTAACACCTATTATTCCTTGTTGTATTGGATATTGTTTACTCGATCGCGTTGACACGACATCCGGGCGAAGAGGAACATCTCAACGCAATATCTCTATGAGACAGCCGAGCTATCATAGCAAAAAGTGTCATTGTTATTGTCAGGTTTCCTCGTTCGCGGTGAGCTTGCAATCTTTGCGGACTTCCTACCCGACAGATAGTCGATTAAAACGAAGCGATGGTGGGGCCTGCAAGATAGTCAATGCCTCGTGGTCTGGTCGCCTTTCAGTGTCGGCCGTTCTTCTCGTCCGGGATGATTCCTTCGACTTCTCGACGTCTCTTTAGTTTCTCTGCTTCTTGATGTCTCTAGTTTCTCTGCTTCTCGACGCCAGTCATCAATTACTGTGATTCGTATTTATCAGTCGGAGACTTCCTTTCGATTTGTTTCGACGTGACTCTTGCAACTGTAACTCGAAACCTCTATTGTTTCGCGTGTTTCTATTGTACCGAATATTTATTATCGTTGGAGATTTGCGTATTTCATCGCCAAGAATAGAATCTGCGATAAAATTTTAATTGGATAATCTTCCGTCTTATTACATTTTGATTACTTCATTAATCTGTTAGATCGTTTCATTTGAGCAACGAGAGTGGACGAATTGATAGTGTCGATTTATTTGCGCTCGTTTTTCGATCACGTGTAATAACAGGCGAATTATTTAAAAGCATCAGCATTGCTGTGGAAAGTACAGGCGTGCTTACCGAACTCATTCATCGTTATTGTGTAAATATCGTCGACAAGAGCGAAGATTGATTAAGAAGACTAAAACTTGAATTGGCCACGTGCTTCGACGCTGTAAGTAGCCCGTCTCTCGATTCTTCGAAGAACTAATATGAATTTAACTTCGCAATTAAAAATTCACTGTAATATATATTCGAAGTAATAATTTTTTATTCCTATGATGGGAATAATTAAGAAATAAATTACAGTGAATTTAGAAGCAGAAATAATTTATTTGTTTATATAATAATTAATTTACTTTATATATAATAGATAGAATTTATAATAGAAAGCTGCGTTAATCGGATTTGCGTCGCATTTGTTCTCATTGCTTGGTTCCCTAAGGAATAAGCGTAGTAAAATAATGTACTTTCCATCGATGAAAGAATTATTCGAATCGATCGAATAGTACCTGAAATTGCCTCAAACACACACATACTTACGTACAGACATTTTTGCTTTATAATATTAATATAGATTAGTAATCGTATTAGATTACGATAGACGCGATTACGTATCTGTTTATTCAGTATTCCGTTTGATTTCGTTTATTATTCTTTTATTTTTCGTAGACAGGCGGCGTGAAAACGCGAAAAAATTTCTGCGAATAACAAAATTTCATTTGATTAAATCTGCACATTTTTTCGCCTCATCACTATTCTGCTTTGAATACCGGCGTCTCATGAATTTTTCAAATCAACCAGCCGAGTGACGTTGTTTTAGCAATTTTGACACAAAGATAATATAATATCAGGAAGGACCACGATTAAAATTGCTTATTCACAGCTATAGATAATTTTAAGAAACATACATTTCATTTCGCATACATCGATATTTCAGCCATGAAATGCAAACGGTTCTTAAAATTTTATGTTTTTTTTTTTTACATGAAATTTCACCGTAGCCTCCCTTTAATGTGTCACGGAATAACCTAAATAAAAATTCGATATGATAAAAAGTGCAGCGAGAAATTCAAAGAACCACAATCGTATTAATTAATCGTAACTCAGGAAGCAGAAATGATCCACGCGATACAGAGTTTGATTCGACAGCCAAGTTGCACGTTATATCGTGAATTGTCCCACCGTGAAGCATAAAATATCGTGATAATATGTAACGAGGGATTGTTGTCAATAATGCTCGATTGTGCAATATCAGTAGAAGAGCAGAACCCATGCAAAACCAGATAACAGGACTGTGTCACTCGAACACTTGTCATTAGGCACCCTCTATAGGAACAAAGATATTGTGAAAACTCGTCGCGATTTCAATACTCTAGTTTATTACGTACGAGTATACTTCCTGTGAGAAATTTGCATTGTAATCCCGATGCTTTTTGTTTCTCGTGACTAACAAATTCGAACGAAAAAGACATCGTAAATGCAGCAAAATGTGTAAATCACCGATAGTACACTTGTAGAATGAATCATATGCGGAAATTTAGTCGTTGAAAAAGGTACAAAAAATATACGACATTAAACGTTATTGCTTTCATTCTTTTCTAGCAAGCCGAGCTAGTCGTGAACAAATAATAAATCATTGTGCTTGTAAATTATTCGAGTCATATATATCGTTGTCAAAGAAATTATACTAACGTAGTGGTCCGTAATATATTTATAATATTCTAGTTATTATATAATATACTTATTGGTAGTCAACTAATGTATTTCATATAGTTTGTCTTTGTTTTTTCGTTAATGCGATTTCAATTAAAATCGTTTCATCGTAAACAAACTGAATGCGAGGATGCGCTATATACACGACTGTTACATAGTCATTACAGAAAGCGCAATACAATTTGAGTAAACGTTCCCAGGAACACTGCGACAACGTTTCCTCGAAAGGAATATTTCAACGCGGTTGACCGGCGCATAAGCTTTTTGCTTCGTCTCGCGGTTCAACTTTCGATAATTCGCGAGGGCGGTGGATCTTGAATAGCGTTCGTCAGATGCCGCGTATATGAGCTTCGTGTCGGAATTTCATCGTGGCCTAACAAGCACGCTATTAAATTCTGAACGTTTCATTCCTTATTGATGCCATTTCTCTAACAAGGACGAGTGCCATAAGCCGTTCAAGAAAACTAATGGCTACCTCGTGGTTAAAAAAAAGTCGAAAACAGGCTTCGTTCGTCATTTTATATATGTTTTGTAAAATATCATTTCCATATTCATTTTGAGTCGTATCTATTTTTTATCTTTAAAGATAAATAGAGACAAAGTAAATATACGTAAATTGTTACCAGGGAATGTTGAAGCAACAGTCGCGAAGTTAATTAGACCCAGTAACTGCCATTATGTACAACGTTTACGTAATTACAGTCGAATTATGTATTTTTGTTATGCGAATGGGATAAAGAATCTTAATGAACGTAGAATCGTGAAGAAGTTACATAAAAATGTAATAAATCTCTATAGATCGATACGTTGCGAAAAAATTGCTATATCACTGTATCGTGATCGATGTAAAAGTGCGTAGATAAACGATTGTACAGTTCCACGTGAATCGATTATGTACGTTAATCAGTTAATAGACAGTCTGACTGTGATATGATAATGACGATATAAATAGAATGAATATAATGCCTAAATCGTCGAAACGATTTAGCCGTAGTGTAATCATGTCCATTAATTCTTATTAACATTCCAGTGATGTTAACCACCGCATGATTCTTTCTAACAACCGCCCAGGCGCTATTAACGTATAATATAATTTCATTAACATCTAATTCATCTAGAAATCGAGAGATACAAATCTTTGATTGATCTTTTTGATTGATCCTCAACGATTTCATTTTCTCACGTTCCGTTTCTCAATCGCAGGTGCTCCACGACCAGATTCATTTCAATGGAACAGCGATCAACCGGCATAAAGATGGAAGATTCACAAAGGTAAGGAAGCTGATCTTTTTACTCGTCGATGCAACAGAAGAGCTCGTGGTTGTTTTTAACATCGAGTAGATGAGTACGTCGCTGTAATTGTTAATCATTAACTAGCCACTGTCATTAAACTGGATTGTTTGCCGCAAGTCGTGTATCGTTACGTCACACCAAGAATAGCATGGAGAGAAAGGACGAGTCTAAACACCGAGTCTATTTTAAGGTCGAAGAATAAGTAGATTCGGACGGCCACCTGTCTGTCAGACACGCCGGCTGAGAAAATTTGTTCTTCCTTCGATTCGTTTAGATCAATTCTCTTGGACCGGTACTCTTGCATGCACAGAAACGTCTCTTTAACACGATTCCCAGTATCGAATAAGTTGGACAAAGAAACGAGCGATGGAACAACTGCCTTCGCTAGGATGTCTCGTTGTCGACAATCTGAATCTACTTTTTTTCCGATCTCATTTGGTATATAACCGTCATCGTCGAGACATTCCTTTCTTTTCTTTTTTTTTGCCTCCTTCTTTCGTTCTCTATAATTCAACTGTTTCCTTGGTTTCCATATAAAAATATCAATTGTATCTATTACGCAGATACGAAGATCATACCATATATAAGACACGATCACCCTGCAGCCTGCGAAAACTGAGAGGTAAAGGACTCTTCAAACTATCAAACGTACAAAAAAAAAAAAAAAGAAAAAGAAATAGAATTTTTATGAAATACAGTAGGAGTTTCGTGCGAAGAAAAATGTCGAATCGTTAAAGAAAGGGAAAGAGAGCATTTAAAAAGCTCGAGCTAGGGCGATGGTACGTCGATCACAGAGCATGCTCGCGTTTCCAGACATGGTGCCGGCACGGGTGGTGCTCTATATGCTGTCGTTCTCGGGATTCACGGTCTCGTTCATGATGAGGAACGATATCAACATCGCCATGGTGGCGATGGTGAAACCGCCATCCACGACATCGGACACCAATGTTACGGTGACGTCGCAGTATTGTTACGTAACGCCGAACGCATCGTTCACCAACAACAGCACACCGATCAGACTTGAGGTAGTATCATTATGGATAAATGAGAAATTGTGTATCGTACGGATTCTTGAGTCGCTTGGCGCCACGCGAACGTCTTGTTAATTGCAAAATCAACGAGGCGAAGTCAAGGTTGTATATGTCTATTACGAACGAGCATCGTTTCTTGAAATGTACCTTCGAAGAGAACAGTTACACATAAAGGAGCTCTTGCGGTATTAAAATTCATAAAGTTGTTCATTTGTATTGTCACGTCGAATATTCGAGACGTCATACATGTAATTATAACGTTGATTTCTTTCTAAGAAGTCCATAGTTTGACAGACGCTTTGCTGTAATGGCGGCACGTCGCACGATCGCGTTACGTAGATCGCATCGATTACGATTGATCTTAACCAGGAGATTAGAAATGTCGCGCACGTAATAGCACGTAATATTTTCGCGAAAAGCGTCGGAGTTTTATTAAAAGCAAAACTCAACAGTCGTGGCAAATTCCGTCTTCGAGTTGAAATAAATACGGTGATTGGAACTGTTACCGCATTAAGATGTATCAGGACTATAATTAAGCAGGTTAATCACAAAGTACGTACTTCTTTATGTAACCGTAGTACAAATTTATCAAATTTGGCGATAACTACAATCGGCTGGCGGTGTCACTTACAAAGTGAGTCAGTAAGAATAACCATCTTAAATAATTCATTACCTATTGGTTCTATACAAAAACTGTTTGAAATAGAACGTATTGTATTTGAGAGGCCTGACGAATTAAATATTGTTTATATATATATATATATTATTAAATAAATGTTTGAATAGATTTTCTAATATATAATACATTTTTTAAATATATTTTTTGAGATATCTAGATGACCTTTATTTTTTTATCCAGCTGGATATTCTCTATAAAAAAAGTATCGATCTATTTATACCGGAAAAACATTAACAAAACATTCGATCAATTGCATCAATTTGACAAATTTCGCGTATAAAAGACAAAGAAAGACGCGAAACCGTATTCGTGTTTTTACCTTATCTTCGTTCTTCGTACGTTAAATTTGACAAATTGTAGTTAAAATATCCGCTAAACTAATAATGGCATTTCGGTATAAATAAGTCTACAAATTTTCTTGTTAAGAATGTCCAACTGGATCGACTAAGATTAAAACAATTATACGGTACCGTTTAAAAAAGTACAAGTTACCTTAGTATCCCCAAAAAACATACGGTATTAAAAAATCAAACTATATTCATTCGATCAGGTCCATCGAATACAATGAATTTTATTTCAAACATTTCTTGATAAAACCCTGTAGGTTACGAGTTATGTCACGTGATCGTTCTTACTGGCTCGCCCTATATAATGTCTAATCTTAGATGCAATTTTTTGCAGAAACAGTACTGAAAATTGTATTCATAAAATGAGAGACAGATATCATCTTTTTACGCAGGATCAAGGGGAATTTGATTGGAGTCCAACCATACAGTCAGCCATTAGTAGCTCATTCTACTGGTGTTATATCCTGTCACAAGTAGTCGGTGGCGTGTTGACGCAGTACTTTGGCACGAAGACAGTTTTTGGTGGTTCGCAGCTGATCACGGCGATCTGTAGTTTACTGATGCCCTCTGCAGCGGGAATTCATTATGGAGTTATGATCGCGCTGCGTAGTATACAGGGCATTGCTAGTGTAAGTCTCTTTTTACGATAAAAAAAGAGAAATACATGGAGGTATAAAGAATTTTGCATGAAGACGAAATTCGATCGAAGATCGATAATCGGTGTTATTATGACCGACCGAAACCTGTATATTACGTGTGTTCAGGGACTCACGTGGCCTGCAATGTACGCCATCGTCGGACACTGGATTCCTCCAGTGGAACGGTCACGTTTCATGTCTTCCTTTCAAGGTGAGTGCCATCGGCGCTAATAACCTTTTTTCTTGTATATTGTAGCGAAATTTCAACACACACGATGCCGGAATCGCGCGGATCTAATAAATCCAGTTTCAATTTCGTGTCTGTTCGTCGTTCTTTCTTTCTGTTTTTGCTTTCAACGATAATGCACTAATATGGTCTGACGCTTCTTTCAGAATACGAGAAGCGGAAGTTCGAATGAGAAACACATTTTATGCTGTACGAAATGAAAAAAAGAAAAAAAAAAGAAAGAAAAAGAAACGAGAAATGAAAGATATATGAGAGAAATAAACGAAAGATTTTGTTCTTTTCAGTTAAAATTCACGGACCAACAGATATACTTACGTGCGTGTCAGTCAAATTTTCTATTAAGAAATAAACGGTTCTTTCATTTTGTTGTCTGATTGCTTTTTAAGCTCCACGTGGTTGCATTCGCCGGACCGAGGGGTATACTCAACAGCAACCGCTCAACAGCATGAGAAAGGCCGAGTATACTTCCAGCTGGTTGAATCAGCCAGGCTCGGTGGCAACATGTTTTATGTACACGCTAATATTTCTCATCGTTATCCATTCTATTCTATGCCAGTTCTGCCGCCACGGAGAATCTCGTATACGCTTCTATTCACGACCGACCGATACAGTTATCATCCTTCTCACTCAAACTTTCCCGGAAACGATCGATAATGTTTTATGTAACATAACGATATAACATATAGCGATGTTTCATGTCTTCTTATTTATTTTTTTCCTTTTATTTGTTTTCATTCGCGTCTTAACGGCCTAGCCTTGGTGCGTGCAATATCTCTCTGCTGTTGTCGATTACAGGAATCGCTCGTGGAATGTCTTTTATTTTGCTGATCGCACGTAATACAATCGTTATTTTTTGATTACAATTGATATATACGTGTTGACGTATCAGCAGAGGGACGGAAGATCATATTATTTCCCATGAAACACTGTACCATGTTAATAATCAAGGCTGGATTTCAGATAAAGAAAATTATCTTGAAAAAGATTCACGTAGAGCGATCCAGTTTCTATCGAATCTTGCACGATGAAAACAATAATATTTTGCAAATTTTATTGTTACTCGATAGCATATGTATTTCAAAATATATTATTCAGATCTGGATGAAACTGCGAAAGGACTGGCTATCCTCCGATTTCGATGATCTTCTAATATGTTGTAGAAATCGATATTTTGAATAACTTTTTCCAGTGTATATAAGCGCTAGGACTCGCTCAGACGACGCTACCACAGACGCACAACTATAGGCAGAATTCACTATAGTGATATCGGCAGTTTTTCGCAAATATCTGGGAAACTAAGAGAATTCAGCGCTTATATGTATAGGAAAAAATTGCTATATCATCACATATCTAAAAATCATCGAAATCGGAACAGTTGTTTCTACAGATTGATCCAGTACTGCGATAACGTCAAAACCATCAAAGGTATACTTCAACGATTAAAGAATGTTCCTTGGACTCTTTTCTTTCTGTGTTTATTGAATAGTTTTCTATAACTTTGTAAATAGTTTCTCGATTCACCAAAAATTCACCTGTTTAAGTCGTGTCACTTTTGAGGTACATACGCGCGCGAAATGTTAAACGAAATCAACACTCGGCCTTGCCAAAAACGTTCTTTTCATTCTGCAAAACTGAACAAATATACTTTTTCATTTCAAAAAAAAAAAAAAAAAAAGAAGAAAAATAGAGAAAGATATATCTACGTGAACTTCCTCGACGTATCAATTCGACATACTATTGATCGTTCCGACTAGTCGAAATGTTATTGAAAAAATTCAGTGAGAAGAATGTCGGTATAATATGCGTACATGCGATATTGCGTAGGTTCGTTGCACTTTGCTCTTGGCTCTTGATATATTTTCAGGTATAGAAGTTTCATTGTCCCACTGTAGCCAGCATCGTCACGTGCGTTCATCCTCATCTCGTCGTACTAAGTCTCTACTTGAATCGCTTTACAGGGTGAAACGCTGTATATGTATACGCCACCGCTGAAGAGCGATCGTCGCCACGCATGAATCGTACACGAGCCAAGGCGAAGCCATTCGACAAGCATCATGTTTCAGCTTCCTTCCGGGTCGTGCGGTGAGCTACTCCTAACATCTAGATTATCTATATTCAGGGTTCAGTTTCGGCATCGGGATAACCTATCCACTGTGCGGATTCATCATCGCGCATTTTGGATGGAGAGCGGTCTTCTATACGACCGGCACCATCGGTACCGTCTGGTGCCTTTTCTGGTACTTCTTCGCCTTCGACACGCCAGCTGCTCATCCCAGAATATCCCAGCAGGAGCTACGATACATACAAGGCAGCGTAGCAAATCAAGTTCACACAAGCGAGGTAAGCGATTGTTTTAGCCACTACGATATCCAAGTTTTTGTGTTATTGCGAAAAATGACTCTATTGATAAAAAATTTGCTGTTACTTCTTCTGCTGGACCTGAGATTAATTTTTTTCCATTTTTAAGGACAGAGCTTTCTCTAATTGTAAGCTGACATTTTTAAAAATTCGTTAAGTTGAACGTAGGTTCCATGCTAATGATTCCAAAATTTTTGTTTAATTAAACGAATTTTGTATTATTCGAAGAGCATGCCGGTTCCGTGGAGTTTCATCCTCAGATCCTGGCCAGCTTGGTCTATCGGAATCACCACATTCGGAAGGATATGGGTGCATTACATCTTCATTATATCTGGACCAATGTACATGAAGACAGTCCTAGGATTCAGTATCCAAGCGGTATATGTCTAAAACGCTTTCTTCGCACCTTGTTAAATATCATCTTTTTATTGTGAGTTTTGCTATTGTTTTAGAATGGAGTACTGTCTGGTTTACCGTTTATCTGCAGCTACTTCAGCTCTGTTGCCTTCTGTTATATAGCTGACGTTCTCATGACGCGACAGATTTTGTCGTTGACGAATGTCAGAAAAGTGTTCACCGCCTCCTGTACGTATTCTATAAAGTCCACTTCGAACTTGAAAAATTTTTGTTCATCACGAATCGACTAACACTGGAATTGTTTGTTCCGCAGCGCAAGTAATTCCCGGAATAATGTTAGTGTTAATCGGCTACCTGGGCTGCAACATTGTTCTCGTTTTAGTGGTGTGGTTCATAGCCGTTACTCTGATCACTGCTGCCTACGCAGGGGCGATGGCCAACATCGTCGATATCGCACCAAATTTTGCTGGTAAGTCAACAGACTAAATATCGATCTTACGAATTAATGTAGAAAAATATCTCTGTAAAATATCTCTTTATCGTATGACTTTTTGGTACCAGGTCCGGTATTAGCATTTGCACAGACAATTCACATGACCGCCAGTTTCTTATCTCCAGTCGTGGCTGGTCTTCTTACAGAGAAAAGCGTAAGTGAAAATTTAATTTTATTTTAAATCCCGCTTTCTTACATTCTTTCCACATAAATTTCCCTCGCGTAAGATGAATAATCGTATTTAGATTTTTTACATATTCGTGGATTGTTTTAATCCGTTCGCCTTGTAATAATCCACGAACCTTCGTTCGTAAGCTTTCAATCTATGCATTTATCATACTACACCCATAACAAAGAATATTTTTACAGCAAACTCTCGACGCATGGAGGCAAGTGTTTGGCGTAACTGCGTGCGTCGCCTGTGGCACTTATATCGTTTACCAGATTTTCGGCACGGGCGACATCCAAGCGTGGAATTATCCCGACCAAAAGTATCCACAATCCATTCAAGAGGATTCTCAGCCTTTAAACGAATCACCGGAAAAGAACGGGAAAATTGTCAAGTCCCGATTAAATACTTCTGAGGAAGCGTAACGCAATCGACGTTCACTCGTTGAACAGAGGAAGAAAGCACACGAGCTATGTTTCATATTTTGAACAGTTATAAATATGTACTTTTCTGTTTGGTTTTTGAATGAGAGGCAATCTAAGATTATATACATATATAGGTACATACGTACTTATATATATGCGGGAAATATGTCTATTTTTTTCGTAATATCTCTGTATCTATGTAAATAGAATTGGTAGTTGGTCCGTATCGAGAGAGAAATGATATAGCACTCAGGGTAATATACGTTGTAATGTTTCAAAGAATATTTTTATGAAAATGTGTCGGATAATGCGCAAATGCTTCGGTTCTCCTCGCCCCTTCTTGCGTTTGACTTTACGGAAAGTTGTATGCCAGGGTGAAAGCACAAAAGCGATATATCGATCGACATCAGCTTCAGTTCTCACGGTCAGAAACGATCATTTTTTTCTACGCACCGTCTCTGTGATCAAACCTTTCCTTCGTATTCCATCTATCGGGTGAAATAGACCTCGTTTAAGCAACAGTTTCTAAAATCAAAACTGGCAAAAATGTAATATTCATTTATCGGTCTCAAATTAGAATTTTTATATATAGAAAAATAATTGAATTCAATTTGCGACTCTGAATTGAAGTTCTTGTGAACAGAAGACTGATGTTACTAGATTTTTCGATAATATACAAGCTTGCCTAATTGTTTGGAAACCGTTGCTCTTTACATTCGTACTTGTTTAAATAATTCTCTCTACTTGAGACTTGACGTTGATTTCACCGTGAGGTTCGTAACTTTGACCTTCTTTTATCGTAAAGAATATTACCGCGTGCTGTAGTGCATTCTACATTATTCGCTCTTAAAATCGTTCACCTGTAATTAAGAAATTATCGTGATAGATAATTTCGCTCTACAACTTTGCCGGTGATATTTTAGTAACCTGTTAGATATAAGAGAAAAAAATAAGGTATTTCTAAAGATTTCATATGATTTGTACTTAGGCAGTGTTCGCACGAGCGTCACGAACGTTGAACGTTAGATACGCCATAGAATAAATGTAGTACAATATATAAAATGAAAAAAAAGGAAGGACAGAAGAAATCATATATACTGCACTAATTGATGCCTTGCAATCAGTACACGGTTCTCGTTTCCTTTTATTAAATGGATTTCAAAATGGTACTTACGTTCTACGATATATTAGTTTCGTCTTTATATCACTTAACGTTTACTAGTCACATTTCACTGAAAAAATTCAACATTTAAAAAATAGATATGTATTCAAACAAGAACAAAGAAAGGAAAAAATGTTACGTAAAAGAAACAATTTTGTGTTCTCTTTTAGCTTGACACTTAATGATTCCATTCGTGTAAGGTATATCTTATTAAGAAGCGATGTTTTGCAAGTATTGTTATTTTAATTATTTTTATATTGGCGTCGTTTACATAACTATAAGCCATACTTTTCTCTTTCTTATATATAAGTAAATTAAGTTAAACACGAAGAGCGAGTAATTAAAAAATATATATATTACATACTTTGCGCAAAATTTAAAGATTATATATTGCGCAGAAATTTAAAATGAAAACGGCCCCTCGCATTCATACGTGTACAAAATCAACACGAACTACACGCGTAGAAAAGCGGCCGCTTTATCTTCTATTTGAGAAGTGAATAACCTACGTGTACGTTTTCGTGTTTCTCATGTGCTATTGGCGCGATCGGAAATTGTAATTCCGAAACTGTTTGTAATTTAAAATTGACTCGACACACTCTCGACACACGGCATGCATAAAATCTCGATAACAGTGGTTTTCAAAAGCTTTGATAATATCGATGGACCATGAGCGTCTTTTTTTTTAATCAAATCACATGCTATTTTGTAATCAGATCAATCGACCGCCACGAAATCCATGACACGAATTATTGATACGGATATAAAAATAAATGACAAAAATATATGATTACATATAATTTCAGTAAACACCGCATTCTTAATTGTCAAACCTTGCTGACTCAGAATTACGGGATTACCAATCCAAAATTTCATATTAATCCTATTTACGTAAATTCTGTATAATTTTTGTCGTTGAGTCGATTAATATCAACAGTTGTTTGCATCATACGGAATTATCGCACGCTGATTCTAAGATAAATCGGATAATAAACGAAATCTTCAAATACACGTTGACGTTGATAGCTTCGAAGAAAATGTACCTTTCCCTAAAAAAAAAATAACAAAAAAAAAAAAGAACAATCGAACGATAAGAGTGATGCAAACGACCTGGAGAGTACGACAAAAAAACGAAAAGAAGAGGCGTTTATCTACTCAAGATACCGCGACGATATTTGCTGCAGGTACTCATCGAGAATAGATATCGTATTGTGGAAAGTAAATAGTTTGGTAACTCGTTTATCACTAAAAGTCGATCAATGAAAACTAGCGAGAATTATGGTTCCTCGTAAAATGGATATTTGCGTCTTTTAAGAAGCAAAAACGCATTAACGCACAAACCTATGGGTTCACGGTCTTCTCATATTTGAACAAACTGTTCTACTATCTTCTATTGTACGACTATCTTTCTTACGATCCCTCACAATTTCCAAAATAGATGTACGTGTTAAAAATAATCAACGACACATTCTCCAATTTATATTTAAATTAGCCTTCAGCTCTGCAGTTTCTCGCTCATCGAATACTTAATACACACAGCGCGGAATTTACTCAGCGAAAACCAATCGCCGATTGCCACACTCGAATCCACGTTTAATCTACCAAAGATATCGTACCATATCGTAATACGACGCAATAGTGAAATTTGGCTACCCGGAGGAATTGGATCAATCTCGCCTCAATTTGTTTATATTACCACCTATGGAACCAGACGCAAGAACAATGGCGTGATGAGTCAAAATCTGCGTGTAGAATCTGTATCCTGGATCTCTAGTTCAATGGCGCCATAACTAGATAACTCGATCCAAGCGAAAGACGCGAATGGTATAAACCACGTAATATTGAAAATTACCTGCGACATGACCGCTTGTTTGTCACAATATAGAGCTTCCTTGAGTGGCCCCTGACGTCAGAGACCGCCAGCACGAAGATTAGATACGAACCGACCTAAATATCTCGTTTCGTGGTGGTAGTGAAACGATAGCGGTTAAGCGAAATATCGGGAACAGGACGAGAAAAATGTGGGAAAACTCGCGAAAATATCAAGGATAGAAGATTCGTGCGTAGGATGTGAATAGTCGGTTTTGCTATTTCAGGCACGGGCTGTTCTAGGTCAAGAACGCACGATACGTTGAAACGAGGAAGAGTTACGTACTCGAACTTCGAACTTTCCGCGTTACGGATTCGGATCACAATTATTCGTCCACGTATTGCCAATAGATTTTGTACTGATATCGAGACCGATATCGTGAGAGCCATTCACGAACTGCGCGATTGCCAAGCTGTGAGGCAATCGTGTTTATCGAGATATGAATGAAGACACAGTATAAGATATAAGAGGGCCAGCGAACAGCAGTCAGTATTGCGCTGAATCTTGATTTCGATCGTACACAATCTCCAGGCTCGATACGTATAGTTAGAGGATCAAGAGTGACTCAACAGTGATCCAAGAGTGATTCAATCGCGGAGCAGATATGCGGTGAGAAGAATATTTTCGTTTTTACGCGGTTTGGCCGCGTTAACGTTAGAAAGCGCTCGTTTTAATTCGTGGATCGTTTGTTCAGGATCTGGGTACTATTTACTATTTTGTTGATCGTCACGGTGCTCGTTTCCGATGCGTTGGCGAAGAAGCCTGGCAAGGAAGTGGAGTCGGAAAAAGGCCACGAGAGGAAGAAGAAGGATGTAGCGTATTCGAAGTGAGTTTGACAAAGCGCAGTATAATGCATCGGATTCTATGCTTCGTGGCGGCAGTTACGCAATAATCGGTTTGCCCTCGGTAGCTTTTATCTTGTCACGGGTGACGGACGTTGCTTCTGCATCGTTTTCTTCCGATTGAGTTTCGCTACGATGCTGAATTTTCGCTGTTTCAGAGAAGGAAAGTGGAAGGATGGAGAGGGCAAGAAGTTGCAGCCGAGAAAGAGGAAGAACAGCGCGTCCGAGGAAAAGAACGCGGAGAGCTACGCCGAGAACGTTGCTGAAAACGAGGAATCAGGAAAAGGGCACAAGTCGAAGAACAAGAAACTGAAAGGGAAGGAGAACGCCGACCCTCGAACCAATTCGAAATACGAGTCTAAGAAGAAAGGTAAATATTCCGGTGAGTCTCAGGAAGTACACCAGAAAGATTCCAAGAAACTGAAGGATAAGAAATTGAAAGATAAAAAAGTGGAAGAGCAAAACAACTTGGAAAATGAAAAGAAGTCAAAGCAGAAAGTGGAAAGTGAAAGTCTGGGCAAGTCCGAGAAGGTGACGAAGGAAGGTAAGAGGAAGAAGGTCCAGAAGAAAGAAAAACAAACGAAGGTGGAGGAAGTGGAGGAAGCACCGTTGGAAGTGGAAGAAGAGGAGACTAAAGAGAAATCGGTGTCGAAAAAAGACAAGAAGAAAGCTGAGAAGAACAAACGCGAAAAGAACAGGAAGAAACGTGAGGTACAAAATGACGTAGAACTAGATACGGAAACTCTGCCAGTTGTGGAAGAAGATCCGAATCTTAAGGAAGCGAACGGAAAGACGAAAAGCTGCTCGATGGCGGAGCTTGCAGAAGCGGAGAACAATGAAATGAACGAGAATTGCATGGATGAATGCAAGGAAGCGTGATGTTTGAAATAGTTTAACGCGAACATATTCGAAAATATCATATTATGTTATTCGTGATTTATCGATGGGATATTGAGAAGATCGTTGAATTAATTTCGCACGAGTCAACAATGCTCGGCGGTGGTATTGGTTCTAGCCAATACGATTTTACAATGAATTATCGGCCAATAACAATACGAAACGTTGTATGAAATCTGATTTATTTCATATCTACCCATATCGCACAAACATTACGTTATTTACAAACAATAGTTGTCGGACAATCGCCTTAATTCGTTTACCTCTTCAAAGCGCGCTATCATAAATACATTGCATTGTTAACATGCGAAATATACATACACTTTGATAGAATAGATATATTTATAAATCGTTCTCCGATGTTTGCGCTCAGACGTTTCCTTTCTTAATCCTCTCGGCCATTGAAAATCGCCCTCCAACCGGTTCCGATATTGTTCATCGATGAAATAAATTTCACGATCACCCGATTGCTGCTGGCCACGAACGGTGCCGGATCATCCTGCAAAGACAAATAAGAATTCGATGGGAAAATCATTATCACCTGCTCTTCAAATAGACTTAGTGATGGATCTCTTATATTCTGATATCGAGTTACCCCTGCACAGTAAGTAGTGGAAAGAACTTCCTCTCCAGTCGATGTGATATCGTAGATTTTCACAACGTTGTAATCGTAAGTGCAGCTCTTCTTCGGGCCGATGTCGAATACTAGGAAAGTCACGGCGGCTTTCAGGCCATTTGGTACGGTGATGTCCCAGATACACACCGCGTTATTGCGATATTCGTTGGGATACATGGGTGACGTAAACGATCCGGCGTAATTAAATATACGACCTCCGCAGCCACGACCTGTATGCGATTAATTGTTACATATAACAAATAATTATTTTACGGTGCGTGTTCTCCTCACAGAATTATACACCATTCCTGTTTACTATTGTACACTCTTTTCATTCGTTTCATTCCTATTTGCGCTTCTCACACGCGATGCTTCCCACCTCCTACAAAATCTTTATCTATTTTCTAACACGCAGCAATTCTCAAACAACGCACTGATTTCGGTATACTAATAAAAAAACACACTCTGTTCTCACCTGCGTCGGTAGTGGTGTATGTGATGTCGTAGAACTCATAGCTAGATTGCCATTCGGACCAAGAATGTAAACTCAGCTTGTTTCCGGTACTGAAAATAGGGCTAGGCATATCGATAGAGCACAACGATGCTACCAATTTACCGTTCAAATCACCATCGAACACCTAAGTGAACACAACATGACCAAGTAAAAACAGAATTTTTGTCAGAGGATGTACAAATAGAGACGCGATTAGAACACTTGCTTGTAAGGAGCTCTTGGTGCATTCGTCCGGGTCGTAGAGCGAGAATTGATTAAAATATAAAGAGATGGTGCGGTTTTCAGGCACTGTTATCGTGATCCAACAATCAGTGATACCTTCGTGTACGATTCGACCTTGTTCCGCGGTGAAATTTCGATCGCACGTCGACTTGCTATATTCGAGCTTAAAACCTTTGTGACCGGTGCTAGAACCTTTGAACATCACGTGCAGTTCGGTGCTGTAACTGTACCGACAAGAAAATTTGACTTTCTACGTTTATCTTTGGCGCGTTTGGATCCTGTTTGAAAATTCGTTACCTACCTATAGAAATCATGAGGCACGTTGTTGCCACAGTATTTGTACGAAGCGGATGGCGCAAAATCGTCCTACAATTTGTGAAACCATAACAATTTGACGATATTAAATAATAATTTGAAGACAACACTATACGGACATACATGTAAAATTCTAAAATGTTGTAGGTATTAAAAGATAAATTTCATTACCGAACCATAAACTTCCATCTGTGTGTTTCCATTCCAAACGAAGTTCTCGCCGTAGCCCTCCTCGATGTACTTTCGATTCTGTGTGAACATCGTTTCGTGATGATACGATAACGATATTTCTGAACTGGTCAAGTGAACAGGTCGCTAAGCAACTTACCCTGCTGTCTATGATTTCAACGTAGTCGTCTTCGCACTGGTGGGAATCAGCCAGATCGAAGTCTAAGAATTGTATCCTTAGTCTTTCGGTGTTCATGTCTTGGGAACTTATTGTCCAATGACACCTTGTATTTGGTTCGTAACTATTCGGATAATTCGGCGAAGTCAGTGCGAGTCTCGAGTTGTTCACTATTGGGGCGGCATAGGGACATAACGCTGAAAAAATCGAGCAACCGTTAAGCATCGAGTATTTTCTCATTAATTAGACGATATTCAATTGATTTCACCATCTACTGCCTCCAACGTGCCATCGACTCCAGCTCCTTCGAGCGTACCATCGCTGACGAATCGTATCCAAAGAGTGTTGGAACCGGATAATATAGGAAGCGGAGGATGATTGCCACAGAACTTTCCTAAAAGCTGGCTGAAATGTCCGGCGCCATCGCGAACCTAAACGATGTAACAAAAAGTTAAAGACATTAGAATATAAGAGTCAGTAGGAGAAGGCAAAATTTTACCTCAAGAAAATCGCCAGTGCATTCATTGTCGATAGTGGCATTTTTATCGATAGTTCTATTCTTGATATCCATGCTGTTGATAGTGAATTTGATAATTTTTCCCTCTGATGTTATCACGTTCCAGTGACAGTCCTCCAGGCTGTCGTACGTCGAGTCTTTCTGAGTCTTGAATGTCTGACTATGAGAGGCAAGCAAATGAATGACGCCGCCGCAACCTGCTGCGACACTTTTCACGAAAAGTACCTGAGACAACGAAACGATTTGAAAATTAAGCGATTCTAGGAAATTCTATTTGCAAACTACATAGAATCTACCTTTGCGGTGAAACCAGAATAGTGGCGGCTGTAATCCGCGTGGAACGAAACCAGCATGGAACTCGAGTTAGACTTTACGACTGGCAAATGTTCCGACAGATCTCCGCACAGTTTAGCTAGTCTATTCTCATCGTTTTCCTCCAGGCCTTCGTAGATTTTCACGTCATCGTACAAACAGCTGCAAGTTTCATACCGTTATCGTAAAATACCACTGTCACTATAATTCCTTCGAACTCGAACGTCGGATAAGGTACCTGATGCTGGACTCGAGTACGAAACTTTCGAAACGGAGAACGACGCTCTTGTCTGAGGGTGCTCGGATTTTCCAGATACAGTCCATCCCTCCGAAGTATGTGCCATCGCGTGTTAAGAGCTTAATGTCTCCAGGCTCTGTTATCGTTCCGCCACAGTCTTTCGAGATAAAAAGAAAAAATAGATATCGTTGAAAGACAGATTCTATCGAAAGTTTCATAATTTGTTGACAATATCGTTTACGATATGTGCCCATTAGTACCATTGAGATGATATTCGAATAGAAAACCGCTTCGTTGAATGAATCTATCGGTTCTAAAGATGATCTCTGCTCTGTTTGTCGCCTTTATTAAGGGTGGCTTATTCTCTCCGCAATAAATATTCTCCTCCACTAGATACGAGTCTTCGTACGAAATCGTCACATTGTCGAGATTACAGTCCCTGCGACCTACGATTGACAGAAACACCAAACGATGAATTTCAGTCGTTTCCGCCACGTTCTCTTAGTACCATTTATTCCTGCTTACCGTGTTCGATCTGGAATTCCTTGAAATTGATTATCATGGTGTCTTCTGGCGCCACTATAGTATAATTACAGAAGAAATTTGGAGGATAGAAATTCGGATACGATGGCGACGTGATAATCTTCCGGTGAGAGGTGGCTTCGAAAACTCCACCGCAGTTCTCCTGCCAAACGGCGTGGAATCCGTCACCCTGGATCGCCTCGTTCGAATGGAAGATAACTTTCATACGATTGCTGGTCGAATTGAATGTCAACGGCGTGTTCCTACCGCAGACTTTTCCAAGTTCCTTCCACATTCCATTGGAAGATTTATTCTTTGCGTCTGCCACCCAGTCGAACATCTATATTGGACAAAATATTCGAAAGATAATAGGTTACGCTATCTCGAGTTTGCAACACGTCGTATCCCTACTGGTTCCGTGTTTATCAACCGCTTTGTTTCACGCCACGCTGGACAACGATAATAATAAAACCAAACGTAACATTCTGTCGTTACTTTTTATGCTAACACGGTGCGTCGACGAAGTTCGACGTCAGGGTGCAACGGAAACCTATTGCACAATTTCATTACCATGCAAATTTCTCGCGCACCTGTACGTAATCCTTCTCGCAGTTAGGGCTGCTCTCCAAATTGAAACGATCAACGAATACCAGGCCGACGTGATAGCCATTGTCCGCCATTATTTCCCAGACGCATTCCGCGTTGTTGGGATATTGCGCCGGGAACCTGTAGATACACGAAGAATATGAATGAATCGCTCGATCAAATATTTCTCTTATTTATTTGGCGTTATCGTGCTTTCGTTTACTTAGGGGATGATATTTCGTGACTGTTGCCATAAAGAGTGCCCCCACATCCGTTGTTCTCTGGTTGCAGGACAAACTCGAAGTCACTGGGATCCTCTGCTGCTGTATATACGATCCATAGCTGATTAGATATGCTGGTGATGTTATTAGGTAGCACGTTACCGCAGAATTTTCCGATCTCTGGCGAGAGTGGACCACCGTTCCTAAGGAACAAGCAAATTGATGAATTTTGAAGACGCCCCGTAACCTTGAAACTAGAAGTATCAGAATGATTTGAAATAACTCCGATTCTCTTTAATGTAAATTTACTATGGTACATTTTGGAGGATTTTCGGAGACTTTTCTTGTAAAACATAGGTATGTGGACAAAGCTTTGTTTCTCGTACTAATATCTTTGATTCAAATTTCAAATTGCAGTGGTCGCTACTAGTTCTAGAGATTTACAGAGGTTTGCAGTAAGTTATTTGTTTCCAAGATACCTGATACTGATGTAATTCTTATCGCAGCCACCCAAGTGTAGTCTGTTGAAGTGAAGCTTGATCATTTCTCCATTCTCTGGATAGTTCGCGTGCCAGACGCAATTAACAGGATAGGATATATTCTTAGGCGCCTGTATCACGTGCGTCAATCCGCGAAGAATACCACCGCAAGGTTGCCATTCGTAGTCGAGGGTGAAGCGCATCGGTGCCCCGAAAGTGCCGTTCACTATCTACAAATTTCAAATGAATATACACTATGTGCAAAATGTATGTAACACCGCCGTGTTTCCTTCGTTCGAGACTTACGATCAACTCGTTACTCAGTTTTGGGCTTCTCAAATATACCGGTTCCGAGAAGTTGCCGCAAATCATACCGATACCTTAGAAAACAAAAATATGTTCCACCACTCGTCGAATTTTAACGTATATGATATAACGTGTATTTAAGTCTGACTTTCGTTCTAATAGAGCAAAAGACACTTTTAATCGTTTTAAATTTTTCTATAGACTTTTGGAATAAATCTTTTAAATAAAAAAAAAAAAAAAAAAAATCAACAGCAATTCTTTCATATTTTCCTCGATGTTAAAAAATCGCTTAGCTATAGAAAGATACGATTCGGTCGACAATGATAATCTTACCACTTAAGGAGATGACCCGGTTCTGGAAACAATACTTGGTTAAGGCGTATCCACGAATTTCGCCAACTAGGCCAATCACCTTTATCGACAGTGTCACACCAAGTTGACTGCTGTTTATTAGACTGTGCGGTGCTTCTATGTTCCAGAGACAGAAATAGGACGACTCGTTGAATGGTCGATTTTTTGGTGGTGACAGACGACCTTTGACTTCTTGTATCACTCCACCGCAGGCTGAAAGTTTGGATAATAATATCGTTCATCGGACTTCATTGCACTTTTGATCTATTAAAGGAATATTTCTTTCGCCAACGTACGAGGATTCGGTTCGGCATGGTAGCGCAATTTGAAACCACGATAGCCTGGTGACGAATAATAACCGATCATCATGGTATTACTAGAGCTTATTATATGTCGATCTGTCGAATTCGATCGTATTGTCTTGATCCTGGATTTGAAGCGGAAATCGTTGTAAAACTGAAAAAAGATCAGGGTTAAAATGGTAAAATGGCGAAGATTGTAAGGCCGTTGACAATTACCGTTACCGCGTAACCCATTCGTGACCGAATTCCGGGCATGATATCCAAGTCCTGTAATTCAGCAACCACGTGATATCCTACCGGCAATTTAATTCTCCAATCACAGTATCTGCAAAAAAATAGAAACGGATAAAGTACAGAAGGTTTAATTTAATATAAATTTTCAATCGCGTACTTCGAACTCGTTGCGATATTGGGATAACCATTCGGCTTGATCGTGCCCGTCATGTCAGTGATCTCACCTCCGCAGACTGCAATAAATATTATTTATTGTCGTTTCATTTCCATTTCGATCCTTATTTGGTACTCACTTTCTTGACTAGCGGTAAAGTTCAGATTGAAACCTCGGTAGGATACGTATTCGAAGCCGTCGCTTATGAACGTCACTACCGCTTCGTTGGACGCTGTTTCGACGGCTCCGGGTATCACGAAACCGCAATACTTCCCAATTTCGACACCTGATAAGAAATAAAAAAAAAAAAAAAAAGGAAAGGATCATAGAAAGCGTTCGTTCGCGTTGTGTCTGACCTGTAAGTCTGCTTCTACTTACTCGTTCCATTCACCGGCATTACTTCCTGGATCTGCACGTAATCCTTGCAAGAATAACGGCTAGGTAAGTTTATATCTAAGAACGTGAATTTCAATGTGTGATCCGCTGGAGCGATTATTCGCCAAGTGCAATTCTGATTTTTGGTGTAACCCAATGGATAATTCGGTGATGAGATGAAGCCACTGAGACCTCTGATGATTCCACCGCAGAAATCTACGAGAAAACTAGCAGGCTTTAGACAACCATTTCGAAGATGTGAATTCGTATGTCTGTCAACTTTGATTCATGGCTGCAAAATATTTAGAATAAGGTAAATTGCAAAATTGCGTGTTACTTAACCTTTGATAGAGAGCACAGCTTTGAAACCATTTTTGGGCTCGGGGACGTCCGTGTAAAAGTGAACGTACATCATATTTTCGGTACTGACCATACTGCTGGGAGCTATGTCTTTACAGTATCTTCCTAACTGTCTGGAACTGCTCGTTCCACCATCCCTGATTTCAACGTACTCCTTCTCACAGCTGAAATCCGTTTCCTCTCTTACTGTTCACGGAACTCGAATGATTTAATATAGCAAGTTAGCTGCTCACTGCTGGTACATCCAACACTCACTTTAAGGTGGAACTCAAATCGAATCTTTCGATGAAATGGATGAATATTCTCTCTCTGCCAGGCGCTATTGCTGTCCACGTGCACTCGGAGTATGTTGGTGGGATGTTCGGGTAATTCGGGGTGGCGATTTCCCACTCCTTCTGCTTGCTCGTCAGGTAGAATTCACCTCCGCAATTCATGCTCACTTCGCTGAATAATTCATCAAATTTCTTCAGAAAATTCGACTTGAAAAGCGTGGAACGTATTAGTGGATAAAAAAAAGATAGCCATGATCACCTGTAGGTTATTTTAAAGTGGATATTGGGCTGAATACCGTGCGCCTTCACGTATAGGCGATTTCCGGTGGTCTGGAAAGGAGCTGGTATCGTGACACCGCAGTATTTCCCAGCTCCAAGTAACGGTGACGTAGTCTCTCCACCATTTTTCAACTATAAAAACAGATAGTCTCAAGGTAGTTTCAAGGAATTAAAGGGTTATCATTGACACGTTCAATATCGAATCCAAATTTACCATAAGAAAATTATTACTGCACGTCGAACTTGGATTTTGTATCGACATCTCAACGATCTTCACTTCTATCGTTCGCCCAGGCCTCACTGTGACCACCCACTCGCACGAAATATCCCAACTATGCGGCTGCGTCCTCGATGTAAAGTTATTGATCTCGATCACTCCGTTTGGCCCGGATAGCTTACCACCGCAAGCTGAATTACATCGACAAACAAAAATGAAGACCCTGTACCGTGAATAGCGTCCTCGAATGCAAGAGTAGTATATTTTCGAATGAAAATATTTTTACCTTGGTAGACGTATGCGCTGAAGCCTGTTTCGTTCAGGTAGCTATCTGATTCGAACTTCACCGTCATCACGTTGCCCGTCTCTATTATCATCAACGTAGAATTCGATAGGCATAATTTCTGCGATAGATTCGCGTTATTCTCGTCTGTTAGGGCATTGCCGTCGTAAACCGCGACAAAATCTGCCACACAATTGTCGGTTTCTTCCAGATCCATGTATAACATTCTCAAGACCAAGTGAGTTCCAGGTGGAGAAGTGAAAATCCATACGCAACGAAGATTATCGGCATAGCCGTGCGGCCAACCAGGCGACGCGATATCGTATCTACTGTTATTATGTAGAGCTACTTCCATACTGCAATCTGACACTGTGGCAAGATACAACGTTACGTTATAATCAACGACATCGACGATGTTCGAACTTACGTTTAACAGCGTCATTTTCGGTATTGCTATCGTCGGTGTTTCTTGGTACTTGAAGCCAATTAAGGGAGAACCAGCTGCCATGTCGAAATACAAAGCTGTTATAGGTCGACAATTCTATATTGACCACATTACCAGTGGACGTAATGGAATAAGGTTGGTCGAGATTGCAAATTTCCAACAAAACTGGCGCATTGTTATCGTAACCATCGTACACCTGTTTAAAACACGTAGTCGTTTTTATAGATTCAAAGTCTCTAGTTACCTCTTCGTTTAAAATTATACATGTTAGTTATGACGTGTTTTTAAAGTTGTTGAGACCAAGGGTTGTTGTGCCGCAGCTAGTGACTTGAGATCTAGTAACTATCGCATATCATGGGTTTGATTGCTTAGAATGAGAATTTAGGAATGCCAAGTGACCTATGGTTGCATTTTTTTAAAAAGGAGGAACGTCGTTCTTGAAAGAACTAGCAACGGATTGAGAATAACAAGGATGCCTCCTGATAAAAGATTTTAAGGAACAGTACTCTTGGAATCGTACAGGTCTTTGAACGATGCCGGGCAACACTTTGCCGTTTGCTATCAAAAGTTTGAAATATATATATGTACTTATATATACCTTGAGAGAATTGAGACAAATCTTATCGAAATTGTCAATATATATATCCGTAATATCGATTCGAATCGTCGATCCAAACTCGACCGTGATTCTCCACATGGTGTAGCTCTCTCTATAAGGAGTCGGATAAAGCGGAGAAGTGACTCTTCCTACCGGTCCACTTAGTTCGTCTCCACCCATCACTTCAAAATGAGCTCTGAACCCCTTCCCTGCGCCCTCGTCGTTGCTCTTGAACTTGATCCACAATTTCTTCGACGTTTGGATTGGTTCTGTGTTGGTTCCGCAGAAAGTATTGATCAGCTTCCCGATTCCATTGTCCTCGCGTATCTCCAAATAATCCATGTTACAGTCGTCGCTTTGCTGCAGATCGAACTCGATGAAATTCAGGCGAATTCTATTTCCGGGCGAGTTGTCCAGGATCCAGATGCACTCGGCGTTTAAGGGGTAACTGTCGGGGTAGTTCGGCGAGGCGATCTCTCCTTTATACGTCTTGTACGTTCCGCCGCATGCTGCAGTTCGATCAATAAGATTTAACGTTCGATAGAGTTAGACGAAGGAAATTCAAACTTTATTGATCTGGCGAAATCGATCGATCTGTCGAGCATCGAAGCTCGCGAAAGTATTCGAGCACTCGTAGACGCATTTAATGAATATATTATATGCGTCACACAAAATATTTTGACATTTCATAAGCATTTATATTGGGAAAGCTGGAAAGAAATCTGGAAACGCATATAAAAGCTACGAAGTATTTAATCACAGATGTATTTAAACGACCAATTATATATTATATTAAGTCGAAAAATTCAGTGAAACTATCTCTAACACTCAATATTAACGTGACTATTCTCGTTGCATACGAACTCTTTTTTAAATAAGTGTATTTCTTTTAATTTGCAGCAAATATCTTCTATCTTTCATATGCATTTCCAGATTGGTTTCAAATGTTACCAATATAAGCACCGCAATCGTGTCTCGTTACGGTGCTACAAAACCGCATAAAAATTCGCAGATTAGTTACTACAAATGCAGTATACGTTAAATGTTCAATGTGTCGCGTAACAAAGCGTTTTCAATATCGAAAATTTCGCCAAGAAAATATCAGAAATGATAAGAAAAAAGGGTGGTCGCATCGTTTACCTGAATCTAATACGGAATAGGTGAAGGAGAAGTATTCGAGCATTTCGTAGTCTGAGGCCACATGCACGGTAAGTGCATTACCATTACTGGTTATCGGTAAGGGTACAGTGTCAGAACCAGCGTTCCATTGGCCTCGAGATGGCCCATCCAAACCCTCGCCATCGAACACCGTTACGTGAGTCCAGTCTACCTCGTCTATATCCAGATACGTGAATGTCACAGTGACATGATCAGCTGTTTTAAGAAATTGAGAAAAGAATTAATAATTGGAATACTTATTACGTGAAAATCTGATAATAGATTTTTCTTATTTCAATGTCACTTTATAATTGCTAAAGCCTTTTAGCCTTTTAATATTCCGTAACTGAAAATGGAAAGGATCTATTAGAATCAAAAATAATCGATAGACTGAGAAAATTTCGTAAAAACCTATCGAGAATCGATATTCTAATATCTTATAATAAATTATACAGAGATCATAAAAACGAAATGGTAAGAAAAGTTTGGTAACATTGGCTTAATTGCGAACGTACTGAATTTAAAAAATGTTTCCTCATAAAAAAAATGGGAAACCTGACTTATCATCTTTCTCTGCACGTTTCAGAATAGATCAGTTAAGAATCTAAACGGATTATCTGCAAAGGAAAGACTGTTTATTATAGGACGACTACCTAATATGACGGAACTTTACCTAGATTCTCGGCAACCAATATCCACGTACAGCTTCCATCAGAGAGGGAATCGGTGGTGTAAGTTGTGTATGGAACGACATACCCTTGATCACGTACAATGATACGAGCGCCGCAGGCTTTACGATACCGTGCTTGGAATCCTTTCGCTCCTAATATTCTGTCTGTTCTCATAACAACTAACATCTCATTGCTGGTTGATTCGTAAGAGGGTGGCAGTTCGTTTCCGCAGTGGGTGCCCAATAACGGCGAGTCCGTTGTCGGCCCATCGTATATCTGTTACAAAAGTCACAATTTTCTACAAATTTGTCCATTTACTTCTTCCAACTCCAAACAAATATTTAATATATAACCTGAACATAATCGTCGGTGCAGTTCCTGCTGTCCTCGATATCGAAGTCCAAGAAGGTGATATTAACGATGTAATTTTGATCGACTTGTATCAACCACTTGCAATTTTGACTATGAGGATAGTTCTTCGGGTAATTCTTGGAGAATATGATTCCTGTATCTGTGGTAAATCTGCCACCACAGCTGATGGGAACGCTTTTGTAACTGGCGTTAAATCCACGGGTCGCATACGTGACGTCGGAATGGAACTTGACGAACATCTGGTTCCCGAAGCTGGTGTACACTACAGGTTTAGGCGAGTAACAGATTTCGACTAACTTCGGCGCGCTCTCATCCTTGCCGCTGAAAATTTGAACTTTGTCGAAGTAGCAGTCCATCTGCTTTTCGGTGTTTATCTAAAAGCATAAGATTAAATACGCGAGAGATTATTCGTCGTTGGCTGTCGGAGAAGACTTCTTCTCAAGATACCAACGTCGTGGAGAGTCAGTTCGATGCTGTGCGAGAAATCGACCTCGATCAACCATTCGCAATCGACGTTCGAGGGATAAGCGGACGGATATCCGGGTGACGTGAACGAGTCGAAGGGCCTTGTCAGATGTCCACCGCAACCATCGACAACCCATTCCAGCCGGAATCCGTTGAAATTGAGGAAACCGTCGGTGACGAATTTCAGATGTACTTGATGGTCCGAAGAATGAATTTTGGGTGGAAGTTTGGAATCACAGAATTTGCCGATCTGCGTACGAGGACCACCGTCGTAACCTTCGTACACCTCCAGATAGTCATACTCGCACGAGTTGGAATAGGTCGTCCCTTCCATGTCAAAATGAGAGAAGGTGATGTTGATCTTGTTACCTATAGGGGCGTCGATCGTCCAGCTGCAGTTCGCATTCTTCTCGTACGTGTAAGGGAAATTGGGAGATTCTATTACGCCGTAGAAGCCGTGTAATGTGTTCTGGCATACTGTAAAAGGGATGCGTTTTGTTAAGATACAATAATAGATACATTCAATAATTGTATAATGAATAAGTTAAGGCCGATTAGTTTACCACTAAACCTGTACAAGTAAAAAATTGGCAACGCGCAGGAAGAAACAATTTGATACACGATACACGTATATCGACAGATGCCGAGCAACGATGCAGACGGGTCAATGCCTGATTCGTTTAAGGGGCAAACTTTAACACGATCGTCGAGGAAATCGAGTCACCTGTTTCGTATTTCAGATGGAAACCGCGACCAGAATTCGTAAAGTCGGAGCGGAACTCTATGTTTAGCACGTTACTCTTCGACACAATGATTTTCGGATAAGGATATTGGCAGTATCTCTGGCCGTTCCGACGATTGCTCCCCTCGTATATCTCGATGTAGTCGTATCTACACTTCGTGTGCTCCTCCAGTTGCAGATCGACTACTATCAATCGTATCAAACTGCCTGCCGCCACCGCGATCGTCCATTTACATTCCGCCCGATGCATGTACGGTTCTGGATAATTCGGAGATATGATGTCGCCGGTGACGCCGTTCATAGTTCCACCACAACCTGAAACATCGAAGAAAACGATCGTCGATCTCAGAAAGATTCCTCAGCCGGTCGCTAAAATTTGTATCTTTCGAAGAATTCATCTTGTACCTATGGTCGTGCTGTCCCATTCTATACGGAATCCGCTGAACGATATCGTTTGGTCAGACACGAATTTCAAGTACAATTGACTGGTCTGACTAATTATTTCCGTGGGGATATTGGTTTCACAAAATTTCCCGATCAATGGAGAAGTTGCGTAGCCACCGTTCCTAATAAGAAGTTAAGAAAATCGTTTATCATATTAATTTCTTTTCAGCATATTTCAGTATATATTCGAATATTCAAAGTTTAAAATCTACCTGATTTCTAGATAATCGAAATCGCATTGTGGATGATTCTCCAAATGGAAATTCGTCACGTTGAGAATCACTTTTTGCTTGCTCGGAGCTTCGATCACCCACGTGCATTCCCTTTTGTTTGGATACTTTTTCGGATAATTTGGCGATTGTATAACGCCCGTTACCTTAACGAAATGACCACCGCAACTTTTCCTGGCGTCGATGAAGAGATACGTGGCGATAAATCCTTCGCGGGTTATCGTCGAGTCGGAACGGAAAATCAAAGTCAATTCGTTGCTTTGCGTCATTATTATCGGCGGTTTGGTATCGCCACAAAAGCTATGAAATTGAAGAATAACATTGTAGAATAACAATTCCACATCGTCCAATTGTTATATGAAAATTCACACATACGTTCCTATCTCCTCTTTGTTGGTCATGTAACTTTCGTACACCTTGACATAGTCGTGTTGACAACGCATTTGTTTTTCCAGATCGAACGTCAACCAGTTGAGTTGCACGATATAACCTAGCGGGGCCTGTATCGTCCATATGCATGTTTCGCCGTTGCGGTAGTTACCATCCTCGGTGGTCGTCTGAATCGTTCCGCTGGCTTCCGTGTATAATCCTCCGCATCCTTTGGAATAAATCACGCGTTAGAAATTCATCGAATAACTCGCAATCCGGTGGAAATTTAAGAAAGAAGCTATTCGTTTATTTTCGAAAATATTCAGTTCGAAGTCTTTAAACGCAAAGATGCATTGACGTTAAATTACGGATTTTTATGCATTTTCCGACAATTTGAGGGCGACAAAATGCACGGTACTATGCAAAAGTATATAAAATATGCAAAGTACCGATCCAGTTATAGCGTCTAATTATATAATTTACATTCATTCTCTAAACGATATTCATAAAAATGCTTCGTTATCATCTGTACAAAATTCTTTAGTTCCTCAGTATTTTTATATTCCCTCCTTCGATGTTCCACTTACTGTTTGTAATCGTCGTGTAATTCGCCCGGAAGTGGATTTGACTAGTGACCCAAGTCTCGGACTCAAACTTGAGCAGCATAACATTTTGCGTGGAATAGAAGTTTAGACCGTCGGAGGATATGATAGCGTTACAAAGATGAGCGAGACGCGGAGCCTTCTCGTTGAGGCCGTCGTACACATCGAGATGACTTGTCAAACAAGAGTCTAGCTTGTTTTCTACGATCTCCACGTCGTCTTCAAATGGCCAGTTGCGCACAGATAACCAGTTGTAGCTACGTGGCCAGAAGGAAGTGGTCGTTCTCCAGGGATTCCATGGATGTTTGATCGGTCCTAGGCTTCTGTATGGAGCCCTCGCCTGAGTACTAATATTCATCTCGAGTATATTTAGCACGATTCTTTTGTTAGGCGGTTGCTTGATCTCGTAGACGCAGTCAACGGTATCAATCCCGTCCGTAGTCATGGATGATTCGATAATTGCTGAATCGTCGGTGAATAGCTTGCCACACACTGTCTTGTAGGAGAGAGTGAAGCTGCCATCCGAGTACATTTTAGATGTGAAAATGATCAGCAACACGTTCGTGCTCGACTTGATCGTAGGCGGAGTCATAGTACCACAGTATCGTTGGAGCAATGGAGATTCGCTGGTATCTCCATCGTAAATCTGGAAAAAAAGGATGATGTTAAAATATTTCTATCTCACAAAATTCATTTTACGGTTCGAAAGTGAAGATTGGAAGGGAAGATACCTCGAGTTTTTGCACTTGACACTCGGTATCCGAGAGCTCTAACTTAGGCCAGGTAACTTCTATCCGTTTACCAACAGCCGTCTGGATTTTCCATTCGCATTCTATATCCTGAATGTTTGTGATCGTAGGGCTACTAACTGTACCGGTAGGAGTGGTATATATGTCGTTACAACCAGGAACGCCTGAAAAAAACGCGGTTTATAATTTTGGACGATTTGAAAGAAGTAACAGTTGGAATTTATTCGTGGAATTTCAGTTACCTTCGATGGCAGAGTAATGAATTTGGAAGCCAGCATCTTGTCCAGCGCTGTCAGAATGGAAATAAATTACAGCTTTGGAAGCTGGCACAACGAGAGGCGGCGGATGAGTGTGATTACAATAAAGCCCCAGTCGTTCGTTATGTATAGTGCTGATCTGTGAACGATCGACAGAAATACGAATATATTAATACGATGGTGGAGAGTGATTCGACAAATCAGACTTACCTCGAGGAAATCGGCCTCGCACGATGGATGCTCCTCGAGCATCAATTGCCCGAAATGAATCTGTATTCTCTTTGAGGATTTAACGGTAATCATCCAATAGCAGTCTCTGTTCGGCGGATACCTTCCCGGCGATCCGGGAGAACTGATAGTGCCGTAATCATTCGTCAAAGTGCCCCCGCAAACGGGTTCGATACTGTTCCATTCAAACGCGAATCCGTCGTGCGATATGCTGTTATCCGAATGGAACCAGAAGTACAGAGAATTGTGAGAGGACACGATATTTCCATTCTCGTGGGGGAAAGTGTTGCCGCAAAATCTGCCGATCATCTGACTACCGGCGTTCCTGCCGTCGTGTATCTGAAACGCGTCATCCAATTAACGGCTTGATCGACGATGCAAGTAGAATATGACGAAAATAAATGGAAATATAGATCGATCGACGTGATACCTGTAAAAAGTCGTATTTACAGTCGGTCGAATGTTCCAGGTTGAAACGGGTGAACGTGACGTTTAGCACGAGCGAACTATTAGTGACTAGAACCCAGGCACAGCTCAGTCCGTGCTGATAAACGTTTCCACCGATCGGGAACTCGAGATGTCCCACGGGATTGCGCGACACCCCGCCGCAGGTCTGCCGTGGCGTTTCGCATCTGTTGCCAGTATACTGCGACGGACAGTCGCAGGTTTGCACGCCGTTAGAAATCAGGCAGACACCGCTATTTTTACAAGGATTCGGTACACATGGATCTTTGACGTCACACGTGTTTCCTGATACGATTCGAGATATTATTAATCGTTGGCTAAATGCCAATCAAGAGCAATGTATTCTTACCGGTGTATCCAGCATAACAGGTGCAAGTGTAGGTGGTCCCATGGATAATGCACTTTCCGTGCACACAGGGATTACTAGCGCAAGGTGAATGAGCAGATATCTCGGTCGATTGACAACCGTTCGGACCGAGTCCATCGCCCGCCATACCAACTGGACAACGACAGATCACGTAGGCGCTCGTGAGAGCTGGATTCTCGATGCATGTGGCTAACGGATGACAACCGCCGTTGTTGATGGCGCAGCTACCAACGTAGACACAAGTGACGCCGTCGCCGCTGTATCCTTTGGGACAGGGACCGCACATTCTTGAACCCTGTTTAACATTCATGTATATTCTGGCTCGTTCAAAAATTTCTTCAATTTATCTCACTGTACATTGATATATACGATATCTTAATATGTACTTTATTTGATAAATACAGTTACCGGTACTGGCATGGATTTTCTAAATTACCATGGTATTGATGCATTGAACTCTGGGAGCTGTGCTGCAACCTCCGTTGTCGATCATACATTCGTCGATATCCGCACAATAATAACCATTGCCTGAGTATCCTTGAGGACAAGAATCGCAGAAGAACGTTCCGGGAGCATTTCGACAAGCAACCCAAGGATTCACAGAACACGGTCTATGGTTTTCGGAGCATTCGTCCACGTCTTTGATACAAGCTGGATTAGTACCCTCGGATTGCCAACCCTGAAAGAATATAAAATTTTGCTTGCATACAGAAAAGGATGAAATTATGATAAATGAAATTAGGAGTATCATCGTATATACTTGGTCGCAAATACAACTGTAACCAAGTGGAGAACCCTCTTTGCTGATGCAGACACCGTGACCACATAGTTCGTTGGAGTTTTCCGGTTTGCAAATGGAAGACTTCTTCGTGCAGTGGAGACCGTACCATCCTGCTGTGCAATCGCAACTGAAAAAGAAGCAAACTAAAGTTGGTAAGCGTACAATATCGCAAGACAGTGGTGTAACAGTTTCTCATGTGAAACAAATTGTTTAAGAACCTGTATGATCCTGGAAGATTATGGCAGGTAGCTCCATTTTGGCATCCAAGATCTGTTCCTAACAGTCGAACGCACTCATTTACATCCACGACGCAATTTGGACCCTATGGCGTCCACGCAAATAAATATTTATATAGAATACTTAGAAGAAATAGTTAACTTTGTTAATGTTTTACTATTTACCTCCCAATTTGATGGACAATGACACTGATATCCGTCGTAAAGATCCTGACACGTACCACCATTCAGACAGGGATTGCTACTACATTCGTTTGTCTTCAGCTTCGATTCTATCGATTTTACTTTTTCTTCTATTCGCTTTACCTAAATATATTTCAGCAGTTATTTAAATATTCTCTGCTAGATATACATCATATAAATATTTAGTCGAAACTTTTGTACATACTCGAGCCATCATATGAATTTTTAAGTTCATTCCAGGTGTAGACTGCAAGTGATCAATTGAACGAAGTGTTAATTATTAAACATCGGTTAAGTTCAACAAAATGATTCTCCTCGTAAAAAAAATCTTATTTCAAGAGATACTTACTCGATTTGCTGATTGAACTCCCGGCTGCAACGTGCTATTTCCTTCTCCAAATCCTCTCATCATGGCTATCCTTTTCTCCAAACCCTCGGGACCCTCCACGACCTGTATCAATCGTTGTAAATTCGATTCCACTTCGTTCAGGTATCCCATTCTCCATCTTTCGATTAAGCGTGTCGCGCTTACCGCCTAAAAGAAAAAGAAAAAAAAACGAGACGAATTACGTCATTAATTAGAAAATCATCCGTACCACTGTTCAGTTCTCGAGCAAAGTAGTGTCTGCATACATCGTTCGCGACTTGAAGCAAATTAATTTCGTTCACGTTTAAGTGGCCGTCTCCCAAGATCTTCAGGGTGATGTTCCTGTCCTTCGCAGAGGAAATGAACAGATTTCCGTCCCGAGACTCCAACACAGGCCTGGAACGCGTTAAAAATTACGTTTTATGCAATGTGGTACGAGCAGAAAGTTTTTTTTTCTTTCGAATGAAGATCGGATCTGGCGGAAATTGTGTTCTCCAGACCTTTCGTCCATCCATGCCGCGCAGAATCCCAACCAAGTCAACAGCAGCCATTGCGATCTCGTAGCCATGTCGCTACGATGGTTCGAAGCGTAAGCGATCGAATTTTTATTGTAGCATCTCTTGCCGGATGCTACACGTGATCTTTCTCGTTTTGAAGTTCGTCGAAGACTGCATCGAATGGTCAGAAACGACGCATATCTTCGGTCGAAAGTGGGCGTATTTCGGTACACTTATCGAAATCCACCCAGTATCGGTTACATGTTCATTGTTCGATTCGTTTCTCTTTTTTTAATAATATACTTCCTTTTACCAACGATATTCGTTTAAAATCGCAGGTTTAAGAATTTTATTTGTCCAATTTAAATTTAATAAGTTTCTTCCGATTTTCGCTAAACAAGCACTTTTCGGCTTCTTTCGTTTAAAACTTTCTTCATCTCGTAACGTATTTAAACGTGTATGTCGTTTTTAATCGTACAGAGGATTTTTAAATATTTTTTTAAACGTATCGAAACATAAATAAATGAGGCACTATTTCCACGAATTGATTTTATTTGAAAAATGCCATGTTAGAGGATGTAAAATAATTAATGAAGTGTTATTTATACAGTTATTTGATAAAAATATACAGCGTTAAACTTCATGAAAGGACTGCTATATAGGTATACGAAAATGTATGATATTGAAAATTAATGATGATATTTAGTTTTATCAACAACTTTGTGCCAATTAAAAGTTTAGTAACGCGTTCACCGGAATATGGAAATCAAATATCGACCATGCAACGTAACTTTCGATCAAGTAACAATCTTCTAGTTTAATTTTCCATTTCTTTGATATACATGAGAAGAGAAGGAAATGTTCTATTATTTATTAAACCAGCCGTGGGCACAGTGATTTCGATGATCGGTGAGTAGGTTGCTTTTGGCTTCCATCAGTGTGCTTAAAATTTGGATTAAATTTTAACTTGGATCTGTAAAAATACGTTTCCGGAATCTAAACAAAACGATCCGAAAATATTCAAGAGTAAGCTTTGATAACGCAGTCGCTCAAGGATCGTATTGCGTACTTCCTCACACTTACATGATTCACCATGAAACCAAAATAACCAAAGCATGCCTAGAAAAGTTTTCAGAATAAACGAAGGAATTACAGTTGAAGGTCTAGAAAAGGCCTTTATGCGAATTTGCTTTTCCCGAGATGCGACCGTTAAATTATTCCTTCATTATGCGATACGATTTACGTATACACTCGCCTACGAAAATATTCTAGCATTTACTATAAAGTACTTTTATGTACATATCGTATGCGATATATATGTAAAACATTAATACACATATTTCGTAGATATATATATACACACCTCCAATGAATATCTTAATTTCCACGTATATTTTCAGATTAGCTTCACGCTTTATTAATATAATCATGTAGTAGTGTTCTATAACAGTGCTCAAGCTATTTCCTATAACAGACATAATATATTCACGAAAGATATCTATAAATGTTGGAATACTTTCGTGAATCAGTATAGACAAAAAAATCCGTGAGCAGTTGCATCGCGTTGCATAGAGAGGTCAGCATGAAACCGATATAAGAATTCGGCGGGCCATACTGTGAGATTCGAAATTTCGCGCTGACGTGGCTAGTGGGCGTCATAGCCTGCAAACTGCGCTCGAGGCGCCGTCTAGCGTGGGGATTGGGAAGCTTCGGCGCGTTCACAGTAACCGCATAGCCGCTGTTCTCGTCGAAGCCGGACAGTATGGCTTCGGCTGCCGGTTCGTTCGCGTTAGTGGTGTTCGTCCACGGTGTTACGGTGCGTAGTCGGCGGCGGGTGTGCGTGGTCCGTTTTCTCCGAACGAAACACCGCACGTGAAACGTGAACATACGAGGTGGTACGAGATCGCCGACCGTAGACGAGGACGAGGGGCGAGATTGAACAAGATACACGACCAGAGATGCGGCGAAATGTGAAAATTGTGTTGCTGCTGTCATGCGCGTGGATGTTCGCCTTTGTTTATTACTACCACACGTCGCGAGATACCAAGGTATGTCAATGAATTGTCTTTTGTCATGAGCGTAATTCCGGTTGCGTGATCTTGGCCGCCATGTGCGCGACATTCGACGATCGGAGCGCAGCCCCACGCGAAAGCCACGCTCCCCTTTCATTGTAAGCACACGCTGCTCGAATTTCTGTGAATTGCTATACATCAAGGAAAAAAATCGTGACTGCTCGAGGGAGGCTCTACTATTTACCAACATCGAATATTCAAAATTCGCACGGTTCATAGCCTGACGATGTTTATGTTTATATATATGATCGTGTATGTTTAAAAATATGATGGCCATAAAAGGTACTTGTACACTATTATCTTTATACTAGCATTTATGTATATTTAGTCCAAAGTTATATTAAGTTTCGTATCATTTGATAGCACTTTGATGTGACCACATAAAACTCATGTTATGAAAATGTAACGTGGAACCTGATAAACACTTTATTGAGAAACAGTAGTATGTACAAATACCTTTTGTAGCCACTGTATATACTACACTTATGAGACGTTCAACTCTGTTTTATAACATAGTTTTATTTTCGCGCGATGGATCGCGGTATTTTAATAATGGAACTGGAAGCGATTCTGCGACGACGAAAATACGATTCTCCGTCCAAATGCTTTGTTGTCGTGTTCGTTGAGCCGTGAAACGTGGAGCGTTGAATGTAGATGTGAGCATTCGTAACGTTGTCTCAATTTTCTTCGTGATATAATGCGAAAGTTATCTTTCGTGATGTTATTTGCATCGATCTTGCATTTGAATCTGGAACGGTTATCATGTGACCCGTTCACGTGTCATGCGGAGGGGGAGGCTGGGAATTAAACGCGAAATATGGCAAATGGTTAACACGCGGCGAGTAACGACGGCGTTTGCAGCTGGATTCTGCCGCTTGTTATGTCTTTATTAGTACGTACGACCGTTCGTGCGGCTTTAGAAACAATACCGATGGTCTGTTCCAGTATCTCGCCGATAGGAACGTACACCGTTATGTTTTGCAATCTAACACTTACATTCGCAAATTTTGTATGCGATTACATATATACATACATACATATATATATTTACCTTTATATATGTTTACGTTTATATATGTTACGTATATATACGTTTACGTTTCAGGTTATACTTTATTTGATATTCTACGCACATATGTATTTAGTATATACAGAATGTTCCGTAAATTAAGTAGGATGAGATTCTTGATTAAAATGGAGAACACAGTTTTTTAATTGAGATTTCGTTTTCTAATTTGTTTCGCGCACATCTTTCTTTCTATTCATACTTACAGTTCTAAGCGTGATTAACGTTGCAGTTTGCTATCTAACAATTCCCAATTCTTACTAGTACGAGCTGTTCAGTGTATCGACATCTCAGTTGATTACACACGTGCTTGATACATTTTTAAAATTGACTTCTTAAAAACGGAGCTTCGTTTAAGAAAACTCTTCTATTCTTTACTTTCGATGAATTTTTTCGTACAGTGATGTTACAACGTAACAGTTACGATCGTAGTAATTACTTTATGTAAATTACGTATTATTACGAATTGCTGTTGTTAACAAGATCTTTTAAACTCGTAATAGGATAATGTCAAAGAAACTCAACGTGATATTAATTACAAGTGACAGAAAGTTTAGTATCTTTTGATCCTGAAGCTTCTCTAAGTTCTCTTTTAATAGGGACGAAAATTAACTCCTGTCTACTGCACTTTAAATTGCTTTTCTACATCAAGGCACATTTATCATTCGGAAACCGCGATTTTCTACGATTTTGTAACTCGCAGCCAACCCGTTCTTATTACTCCTTCTCTTAAACACGTTAATTAGAGGCAATGCGGCGAGTAACCCGTGCGAGTCGCGGAAAAGAGAGTGAAAGTGATTCTCGATGCTATTCAGCCGCTCTGGTAACAGATATTTATCTTACGCGGTGAATAAATCGCGAAGCCTTGTTACACGAGCCGATGATTTCCCCGAACCATTAGTTGCGATACTTGAGAAGAGACGTGGCAAATTATAGCTCGCGCATTGCTATAGTAAGAGTTTTATACGCCAAACAACGTAGCAAATTTTTGTTCTTCCGTGAATTTTAACCTTAATACCGTTTTAATTTATTTTGCATTTCAAATTTGACGCGTAGCAAGTTTCTGTTTCAAATCTTCCCTTCGTAATTACAAATTCCTAATTTCAGAATTAATAGAACGAAGTTTGCTGGAAAATTTCCTCTATATTCCTATATTTTAAATCTTTGTATTTTCATAGAAAAACTTCGAAATATGTATATGTATTTTTGTATATCGTCGTATGTATACACACATAGTCTTCGAGAACGCAATTCAACGAGACGATATCGGAAAATTTGCATTAGCTCGTGTAAAGACCGTTTACCCTGCATGCATTAGTGCGACTCCAGGCTTGAAAGATTGACTGATGTGTTTACGGCCTCGTGAATGGACCCAGCGAGCGTAGCACGTGCACGCGTCCCTGGTAGTAGTGTTATTCAACTTGCAAGCAACTGGTGAATAAAGCACAGAAACCTTGCGCGAACTTATTTTTGACGCGCGTAACGCCACGTATGCCTGTCGTGGTGTCCTAAAATTAATTGTCGGAATCGTAATAACAAAAGAGAATGCAAGAATTTTTACATTTTATAGCTGTTTTAATCATAGCTCAGGATAGGTTGGAAGCCGATGCAAATTCATTTTTACGAGAAAATTTGAATGAAAATTTTGATCGACTCGAATATTTCGTAATAGGATGCGTTCGGTACATGAAAAATTTTGGAATTTGTTGTGCCCGAGTTATTTGCGTGCAATATCTCGTGAAATTAACGCGGACGTTCGCCGAATTTTTCCGTGATTCGCGCTTCAACGACATTTGCTTTAACCATTTAGGAAAGATCGACAGCGAGGAAATATTATCCGATCTTTTGTTTCAAACTTATTCATTCCGTCGTTTGTTTTGTACTCTTTCATTTTTATCATCGAAACAAAATGAAAGGAAGTAGGTCAATAATTATAATCATATTTTCGAGCGCAATATTAAAACGGTTTCGTGTATCGACGAACGGCATTTCATATACCGCAACATTTTCTGATTTATAGTCCTGTAATTTTCTGGTTTCGTTCGGCCTGGAATGCGGCGTGTTGCGACTGCACCGTAGATGTATTAGCGTTCTTTCTTCTGATAAAATATCGCCACGTTATTAAACCATCGTCTATATAAATCCAAATTCATCTACATCTGTGTCGTGAGATTTCCGATTATTTTTTCAATAAACGCTGTTTGTTTTTTCCTCTTGATCGAGATTCAGGTCATGCAATTTCACGGAAGAAAAAAGTAAAAAAGAAAGGAACGTACAATTGCGTCGGAGGAATGCATAAAAAATTAACTCTCCTTCACTCTCGAATATCGTATCGACCTTTCGTTTCCTCTTTCTCCGTAATTTCACTTTCCAACCTTCTCTTATCCACTCGTCGCGTCGCGTCGCGTCGCGTCGCGTCGTCATCTCGATCCAGATTTCGAACGATCGAAAAATCTACCGTTAGCAATGAGAAACGAACGTAATCGGCGATCCGTTACGCGTTGAACAGCAAAGTGAAAGCGATCCCGAGAGTTTCGTCCAAGTTCCGAATTATGGTGACCGTTATCGAGACGGTCTTTAGATTCACGAGTCACGAACGTCGTTTGTTTCTAAAACAACGACTGTCGTTAGCGGAAACATGTAACGCAAGATAATTTCCTCGTCCTTCGACGGATAGCTTTTACATTTTTCCACGAGTCGTTATCGTTAGGACAAGTGACTTGGCTTTCGTTTCTAGGAATATCTATAGGATGTAATTAACCACTGAAAACGTAGAACATTGCTTAAAAAGACGGGCGGTGACCATTCGTTCGAATAAAATTTTAAGCGACCAGCTATTCCAGTATCCTTGTTTCATAGTAAGATACCTATTATTATTCGAAATAACGTAACGGATTTAATGGCTCGATAAAATGTGATCGATCCGGTTGCAGCGATATTACTATTAAAATTGGAACGTGAAATTCCTATTTAAATTCGTAGCGAATGCGAGGTCGCTTTGATTTAATGTTGGAATTATTAGTTGCGTGAATTATGGAGCTTTAAATCGACACACCGTTAATCGTAGTAATCGAAGTAATTGAATTTTTCTATTAGAAACGACGTTTTAAGCCCGGTTGTTGCAAAATCGCTAAAATCTGATCGGTCACCATTGACGATGTGTAAGCGAGTAACGAAATCGCGGTTGATCCACTTTTACGACGAGGCTGAAAAAGCTGCCGCGTGACTGCGTTTTTTTTTTTCCCTCGGGCGTCGACAACTACGTCGGCGATCCGGATCCATGCGAAGAACGATTCCTACCGTTCGACCACGATTTTCTATCGTCGACGGCGCAGCGTTAATCGCTGACGCTCTAATGGAGCGGACTAATCGCGCGATCCTGCAGGAAACGATTCGGCCATTAAACTCGAAAGCCACGATAGAAACGTTTCCGCGCGTCTCTGTCGAGTTACGATGATTGCATCATCGAGCATTCGGGACACGAGCCTCGTGGATCCGCGAAAACCATTTTCCTTTCTCCGTTACCTTTCAAAAATCTCCATTCTATCCTTTTGTCTTCGTCTTTAATTCCATAAAGAACGATTCGGCCATTAGACTCGACAATTATCAAATTTCAATATTCACGTACTTTCGCCCGATTTCTTCGTCAATTACGATAAACCATTGAATTATAATCACGCTACGTAGCGACCTGTGAAACTATTAAAGACAAGTCACCGATATTCGGACAAATAGCCGAAGGAACGGCCACACGGCGAAACTTTTTACGAGGTATCGACGATACGCGGCGAACGTTTCGTAAAGCAACCGATGCTTCGATGGTGCGCGCTTCATCGAAGGCAGGTTAAAATTTCTGAGTGGTTTCCTTTTGACAAAATCATCGACAAAAATTATAACGGAACGAAAAACGACTCGTAGAAGACGATAGAGAACGTAACGCGTTGTTAACGGATGGTCGGACGATATATTCGCGTTGCCGGATCTCGCTAAACGCCGATGTTTATTCCCTTTGGCGTGGAATTCTCTCGGAAACTTTTCAACGAGATCGTGTTTTACCGCGTGTATTTCATCTTTCGTTTATTTCCTTGAATATATTTTCCATTTACGATACGCATTATCGTTAGATTCTTTTTATCGGAATTGAAACCCATATCAGTCGTTTTATGTAAGATTTATAAAGTTAAATACGTTTATAATTCATCGAGATTTTATCGGTTCTAAAAGGTCTTTTGAAGCGTTTATTAACGTTTTAATAGAAGGACAATAGGTAGACGGAGACTAGAGAGTTATGCAGATACAAAAGCGCATGAAAAAGGTTGAATAATGGACGTGGTTGTCCCGTTCCGTTGGTCGTGTATCGTTTTTATCGGCCCGTTCTGGACTTTAATTTCCGTCCATCGATTCCATCTAACCCATGTTATCGGACGATTGTAAGTATTTCTTTTTAAAGAATACCCTTTATTGGACGCAAAAGCGAGCAATTGGCTTTCAATATTATCTATCCAACGAGAATGCAATATGCGGTAAAGCGGATTTTTCAAAGGAATCTTCCGCTCTTAAAATCTTTCACTCGTTTTAGAACCAGGAGTAATAAAATTTTTTTTTAAAAGAAAACCTTGTACTTTCGATCAAACGCAATACAGGTTATATTCCTTCGAAACTTGGAAACTCGAACGCTTCTACGTTGCTTTCTATTTAAAAACTCTTTCAGCATCCTTCCCGCTCGTTTTAAAAATACACTTCTCCCTTCAGAAAAGTCGCGCATACATCCGCTATTCTAATTTAGCCACTCGTCTAGACGCATTTTTAAAACGCCTGCTAGACTTATTTCGTTGTTTATTGATAGCAGAGTATTGCGAATAGTAAAAGTATCGGATGAAACAAAGTCAGCGGTATAAAACGTAGAAAACGATGTAAAATAACGCAACGAATGAAATACGCGTCACGCATACAAAGTATCCCAGGATTTAGCAGACTCTGTCAGTTTATTCCGCGGGTATAATCAAGCAAAAAAAAAAAAAAAAATGTTATACAAATATAAGTTATTTGAAGCTTAATTAAAGAAAATATAGCGAAAGAGTGGACGAGATTTGTGGTTAAGTATCCCGTGTGTCTGTACGAACTAAGAATGAAAAAGAGAACTAAAATGGTTGCTTCGTGTCTAAAAGCTTTCTTCGTATACAACGTAATAGAAAAGAAGAAAATGTAACAGGTAGAAAATTTTGTCAACACTTTCCATGGATCGTACTCCAGTTTCTCTACCAAATATTCCAAATATCGTATTACAGTTTGGTTTCGTTTAGTTTAATATCCATTTCCTCGAAATTTCGGAAAGCAATTTGCTGATTCGTCGCACACACGTTAACACGCGTGCTCACCTGGCGCTTGGTGCTCGCTAGCACGCATTTCGCCGTTGTTCATTAATCGGTGAAGCCATTAGAAAGCAACGCAAATTTATCAGCATGTCTGTGCGCACACAGTTTAGAGCGCTCTGCCAACGTGGGTGTCGAATCACATCAAAGGGAGCGTATATGCATGCACTCAGAATCTAGAAAATAGGGTTGATCGTTGGAAGACCGGTTCTACATTTTGGTGACCCTGTTCTACCGTGATCGGTCGCGCACGTACGCGTGTGTCTGTGGCATGCGTGCATAGTCGTAGAATGTGCGTCGTCGAATATGTCAGCTATTCATGTTCGATGGAACGACGTTCGTGCCTGTTTTATGTGGCAAAAAAAAAAAAAGAGGAAAAAAGGGAAGAGCAAAAAAGCGAAGGGAAACGAGGATAATAAACCATGTTTCCGATCATGTCTATTAATTACCTGGTTCGTAAATCTCAGAGGAGCTTTTCATGGCACGCGTCTCGTGTCTGTTTTTTGTTGCCGGTCCACTATTTATTTATTTATGAATTCGAGTAACGATAGGATTTGTGAAAGAGCGTCGAGTTTCGAATCGATTTATAGGAGCCGAAGGTTGCACGGTAAAGTCAAAGAATTTCGAACATTTCGCTTCGCTGCAAAATTCGTTTCGCTCGAACCGAGTGTAAACACGTTTCGCCTAAAAGCGACCGGTGCAAACACGATACAGTTTCGAAGATGCGATGCAATTAAACGCAATAGGGTTCGTCAGGCGTGTGCATGGATCGTGTTAAATAACCGGAACGCAGCGCGCATAATTGGTTACGTGTAATTGCCATTGAACGCGTTTGTCTACGGTGCAACCATAGCCGGCCTCTGTATTATTTGTAACCGATGCGACAGAGCTCGTTTAAATTCGCTTTCTGCGCCGATTGTTACCATCCGTTCGCTACGAAGCAAGCGGTCGCTGTAAATCCGGCATCGATTTGCCTTGTGAATTTTCTGATGACCAGTTTGTCACTAAATTGGATCGCTACCGGAAACACCTGTCGATTTATCGATGGTTGTTCACACCACGCCGATAGATTTTATTCTATTAAAGGAAACGTTAAGAAAGAGAATAGTAATTTCGCCGCGCTTATTAATAACGTAGCTTATTAATGACAAAGCCGCCTCTAACGTTACCAACGATGGCTTGCTTGAACACCCTTTCAGTATCGATTAGTTTGTCACTGTTTGGGGGAAATTTGGAGCTTCCGTGTATATGAACGGTCTCTCGTCCCTTTCAAAGCGTTAATAGTCTTCCGGCTGCATTAGTCCCGTGAAAAGCTAAGTTTCGATAAACAATTAATCGGTTTATTTGCCAGCTTGTTTCGGTCATGGCAAACACGTTCAAGATTAATCGCGATCGCGCTCTGGGCTGATACTTATGTACTTGGTCGAGCGTTCCGTGTAAATATTTAATCGCCGGCTATGGTCTCGATCCGGGTCCCCTGACCGGGAGGAAACCAACACGGTTATCGTCGACGTCACGCGAATTTACATATGCACGTAGCGCGCAGTTTCTTGCTTTTACTTAACGACCCCTCTAACGAGCCTCGACTTGCCCTTTCGTTCGGCGCCGCGTCGTACGTGACACGCGAATACTTTTTACCCTGACGAGAATATTCGTTCAGCATCCAACTATTTGTTCCGCACGATCGTTCGCGTCGCGAGTTTCAACAGCGAATTTTTATTCGGAAACGAAATTTGCCGACGATTGACAAACTACAATCGACGCATACTGGGTTACTTTCCTGGGTTTTACTGGCGCGCAGGACGCAATTTACACGATAACGATCATAAAAGCAGCAGAATCTTTCCCGAGACGGAATAATATCGCGAGCCGGGTTGCAATCGCGACGCGAATTGTTGGAATTACAATGCGGTTACGAGACGTAATGTCGCGCGTCAACTCGTCTCCTCGTCGTCGCAAATGAACCATGAGCCGCTTTTTCACCTCTCCACGCCCGTACACGTTTTTACACGCTTTAATTTCCGCGTGCTCGCAAGTAAACCTACTACCGGGAGAATGCTCGCGGAGATATGCACGACCGCGAGATGAAGCGTAATGTGTTCAGGATGAATGCTTTTTATCTCCGACAACGATCATCTTTGAACTATAAAATAGTTGAAACGCGGCTCTAAACAGATGTCGCATACGACGTCGTTGGAATATTCGCGTATTTTATTCACGGTATTTATTCTACTTGCAAGAACAAGAAAATTCACAAAGCGTTGTTGAACATGACGCACGTAATATACTCGTTAAAAGTTTCTGCGAGTAGTCGAATATTTTCGTGCGCCTGTTTATTTAAAATAGTGACTCGTATGAGAAGTTAGACCGAAAAAAAATTATTCCATTCGTGTTTCAGCAGAACTTTCTCCGAGTCCAATTTTCTCGTACATTCGCGATAAACGCGCATAATTCTCTAAAGCTGAACGAATTCCTGTTTCCATTTCACCTTCCTTAAACATCCGTTCCGGTACGTTTCGTTTCGCTTTATGCAAAACGTTCAGATACGGCGCGCTAACTTTCCAAGGATAACTGTGATTAATATCTTGACCTGGCTTGGTAATAAGTAATAGCTGGCCCGTAGGCGCGCGTGCATACATCGCACGTGTGTTTACACGAGGCGGTGCATTTCTGTCTCAACAATGTCGGACTAACGCGCTACAGCCAACACGTATACGCGTACCCAGCCGAGACACGAGCCTGATGAAATTGCTCGCGTTCGTTCATCGGGAATCGCCGCGCTGGCGAAATAGGATTTTCCGCGTAGAATCTGCCGACACGCGGCCGATTTCAACATGCTTCGGCTCAGGGATCACACGCGTCAGTTCATTGGCTGGCGATCCCTCTCGATGTCTGAAACGAATGGCTGACTAGTTTTCCCGGTAATTAGAAATTCTGCGTTGATTTCTTTCACAAAGATGCACGTAGACCTCTTAAATTTGAAATTATATTATTCGTTTGTTCCAAAACATTGCGGATTTACTAGCTATTTTCAGGAGTCTTATATCTTCGAATTTACCAAATTATTTCCCTCTTTAACTATTTCACGTTAGTCACGCAGGTGATAGAAAATTGAAAATGGACTCACCACGTCTTTGCAAGTTACGAGTTAGAAATTACTGGTATTAATAAACTTTCTTGTACCTATAATAGCTGCCTTTGTGATAGTTTCTAAATTACTAATTATCTGATTATTGCATTCTACGTAAATTAAAAGGGAAGCTTATAACCTCTCGTAACTTGTTAATTCGCTAATATTGTTATGTAGCTGGTAAATTATCATGCCCTGATATCACCGAGTGCTCTGTATTTAATTTATTTCTCCGCCAGATTTTATTCATAATCTCATAGTTACAAAACGTACAGAGTGCGCCATAAACTCGCTCCGGGGAACGATAGGCCGCGATATAAAGTCGCGCAAGCGGAAATTTTGGCGATTCGTTCGAAGGTTCAATAACAGTGCAGGGAGGAACGTCGCCGATGAATAGAGCCCGTCGTCGAGTTGTCTTTTAACGCGTTTGCACACGACGTTACGGAAATTGGGTTCGCGGATCCCCGTTTCACGCCTTTGCTCTTTATACTCGCTGCCCGTTTTTCCGCGAAGGATTACGGGAGGCAAAGGCGCCGCATAAAAACGAAGAAAAATACTCCTATTCCTCAGCAGGAAATGTGTCATCTCGTGAAAATTCAATTATTTTTCGCTCGATGAGTACCGGTTCCGTTTCTCTGTGATTCCACGGGAGGTCATAGTGTTCTCTGATTGTAAGATAGGATAGCGTTCCGCCAGTGCTAGAACACGACGTTTGATCCAGTTTCCCAGGCGGATCGGTCCCGTGCGATTTGCATGGCTGTAAGATCGGTGCCAATTATCAGTCACGCGTGTTTTACTGCGCCACGGCCACCAGAAAGAACCGGGACACCGGGGTACTTGACCTTTGTTCCATTTACAGCGCATCTGATAGATTCGTCCGCCTGGACTGACGATGCAAAATGAGACGAAAAGCCTTTGAGCTTCGTCGAATTTCTTTAACGGATAAGAGATGTTCATCTTTGTGTCACTTTTTCGATGAATACCTCGTTACACGAACCTCTCAGAAACTAATCTCGTCAAATCTACGTTTTGTGTAATTTTGTAATTTCATTACGTAGATTCCAAGATAAGTCTAAAAGATAGCGTTCGTAACATCATCACTTTTCCGTACTTCTCGATTTATGGAGTTGATTAAGGTGGTTCCCGACAGACTGTGAACGATTCACGTTAGAAATAATTCGCGGTTTTAACTAGAATATTATTACTATCGTCGTTACAGGGATTCCACTGTGTGATTCACGACAGCTTTAAATAGAAACTACGATTCTCACTCGCTATCCACGAGAGAAAATTGAACTGTGTGCAAGTTCTGGCAACGACAAAGATTCATCTACGCTTTTCACTGGTTCGACGAATTCAGCAGATCCGCAAAATAAAACTTGGTTGTCGGCGTGGAGAGTCTTACGCGGAAAGAGGATGAACGTGCCGTGGATTTTATTAGGTCGTCGGACAGAGGAAAGGTCGGGGCGGTTTCGGTATTCTTCGTAGTCCAAGGAAAATCTGGACTAATTAAGGTGGCAGCGTGCACGACGGCGCACAGTTTAATCGTACTTTTCTAGCCATGGCCTCGCCATCTGCCGTGACTGCCGGCGGCGTTCGTTAATAGCGTTAATTCTTCCGTGGCTACGTATGAATCAGCTGGCACTCGTTAATTCGCCCCCGTGGAATTGTCCGGCGACGTGTAACGGTTCTCTCGTGAATTCGTGTCCAACTATAACGAAATCGTTCCTTTTTCTACGTGAAAAGAATGAAAAAAAAAAAGAAAAAGAAAAGAACCAGTGAAAAAAGAGATCCTGAAATGTTGCTCTTGTTCGATCACGCATGAAGAGGGTTTAATTAAATATAATTAACGTGGGTCGTGGCGAACATTTTTCTGAAACGCGGCAAACGAACTTGCAAGGGAAAAGGGAACACCACCCAAGGAAATATGATTTCGCCTTTTCATCCGTTTTCCCTTATTCGCTAATATCCACGTGAATTTGGTACTTCGGTTAATCAGCTCTTTCGTTTTGCGAATCGTTACTCGCGCAGCCATACAGAGCTGTATCAAAGCCCCCAAGGTTCGGAAGACGGCGACCCGTCTTTCTCTCCCTCCTGTTTCTCGTCAACGTTGCGACAACCCCGAGGGCAGACTTTCGACCGAACCAATTGGAGGACCCACGTCATTCTCTTTTCCACTTGCGACTCGTACGTGTATGTACATATGTACACATACTGAGGTATGATTAAAAAACTATTTAAGATTGTAGGCTGTTAGACAGTGCGCCGAACTCGAGAAGCTTTGAGATTATACTTGTACGAAGATCACAGTTATTCGAGACAATTAACGGTAGCAGAGAGCCGCTAGGTTTTCGTTTTTATTGGCATTGCTGTACATAGCAGTTTGTTAATAAAGTTGTTAATGTTAGTTAATAAAGTATGTATGTATCATGTATGTATCATGATTTTCTTATCCACGCAACATAGGTAAATTTCTTTCGCTTTTTTTCCATCTATTCCATACAAAATTCTTGTAACGTGATTTGGGTTACTGATATTCGATATAATTAATAATATAATTGTAGGTTCTTACGTGTATGCTTTTTAATACGTTACTCGTATGTTCCTCTTACCGTTGTACCTCGTAGGTTCCTCTTACCGTTGTAACTGGTAGAAATTATTCTTCTGAATTCTTGCATCGTTACCTCGCATAAATGTAAAATCTTGGTCGATTAACGGTTTCCTTGATAGTTTAAACTTTAAATTATAGCAATTGGAAGCGCAAGGTGTCTCGATATTCACGAACAGGAGTGTACGTTTCGAACGTGGAGTCTTCGACTTTCGCATCCATAATTATGCTCGACTGTGAGCAGAACCGTTCGAGGAGACCCGACTGGAAATCTAAGCGAATCTAACTTGACTGGCTTTAAATGTTCAGCCCTGTAATTAATGAATGCAAATGCCGGCCGCCTCGCGGCGTTCCGAGTTTTCGGTTTTCAGACGAAAGACAATGGACGGCGTTTTCGCTCGACGAACTGGACAGCGATGGAAAACACCGCAGTTCCATTAGTTTGGAAATTGTATTTCGAAGAGTTCACTGGCGCGCGGTTGACGTGAAACCTTCCCTTTTCCCGTTACGTGAGCCGCCGCGCCGTTCAGTTTACGCACCTCGCCGTATGCGACTCATTTCGGTTCGTGAAATGCCCGTAAGCTTTCTCCCGGCGAGGTATTTGCGTTGAATCTTCTGCAATTCCGCGCCAGCGGTTTTTACAAACTCTTACCTGGTGCCTTAATCGGCTTATTACTCGTCATACGAGTATGATCGCGAAACGGAATGCTTCCTTAAAAGATGATTATTCCGCCGAAGTATACGACCAAAACCGATTCGCGTCGACTTCTCCGTAAACGATCTCGTAGCATATATTGCAGACGTTTCGAAATACCTACTTTACCTCTTGCTAGTTCCACGCTGTAGTTAATGCTTGGCGAATTCCGCGAATTGCTGTCTAATTTCGCAATTATACGGCGGAGGGCTCAAGATTGTTCATAAATCGTTCGATATTCGAGAGGCAGCGATTCGACGAGGTTAATTGTCAAGATTTATTGGAGCCTGGGGTCCGACAATGAACTAGTTACACGGACACTCGATGCGTCGTTCGGCCACACGACAATACCTTCCTAATGTACCCGATACCTGACATAATTTCAACCACGGTGTGTTCCAGCCTGCAGCTTTCGCCAAGTGGTATTGTGTGCGGTAAGGTTTCGACGTAATTGACCCGGGTAACACGAACGGGAATTGCACGGAATTGTGTGCCTTCGTGCTCTCCCCAAAAGAGCAGAGCGCACCGGTTTCCGTAAAACGCTATTTTCGCGTTTATGGGAATGTAAACAAGCTCGTGTTTGAAGGTTTTTTCAGTCTCGAGGACTGGGTCTTCGTCGGGGAATCGTGCGGGTTACAGCCGTTTCTGGAGCGGCTTTTAGAACGGTAGCGGGAGATCTTAAAATTTTTTAACGATCTACCGGCGACCTGTGCACACGATGTTCTTTTCAGGCTGCCGTGGTAGTTTCGTGGAAGCGTTCGTTCGCCGATGAAGCCAGGTATACGGAATTACGAGGTTAATTCGAACTATCGATCGACTATGAGTTGATCGAGTAAGCAGCTTGATGTTGCGTTGAAATATCGAGACAGTTTAAACGAGCTTAAATAACCAATATGCCATCGTCCGTGGTTTTTAACTCGCCGTAAGAAGATCGTCCTTGTTCGCAGTTGCAAGAAATTTTTAATAAAAGAGCCTTTGCCGAGGACACTGGGACGAATGGGCAGAAAAACACGCACATTAATCAAGCAAAAATAGGTAACGTAAAAACATTAATTGCTTTTCCCCGACTCCGTGCATCATTGTTGTTCCACGATTAACACGATAACGGAGATGGCAACGGATATCTTCGCCGCAAAACGGACTGGTTATGAGGATTTAACACCGCGTTTTCTTACTTTTCGGCACCCGTATCGTCAGCGGTATCCTCGTAGGGAAATATTTTGTCTGATGGAATGCTTTCTGAGTATCCGCGTGACCGTTGTCGGCTCGAAGCCGACAACGACGACGAAAACGACGACTAGAAGCGAGGAGGAGGAGCGTGTTTCGTCGCATGAAAATATGAGGAGTGGTTTTCGTCATTGTACATGGAGTCGAACGGGCGCGACGGAAAGGCGAAACGTAGGGAGGAAGAGCTAGGGTTAAAAAGGGACGCGTACACATACACAGTGGGAAGGGGTTGTTCTGAGGTAAGCAGAGTGGTTTCAAGTGGGGAGAACCGGGTGGCGTGTGTGCAACCACCTCTGGGAACGCGGCGAGTACCGCAGTGCGCAGTATTTATCTGTTTTAATTTTATTTCACCGGCTGTAGCCTCCTCGGTTGCACGTTAATCACAATTAAATAGGATCTCTCCTGCTGGCCGTCTGAGGCCCGAAGAAAAACAAAACAGCCGAATTTACCTCGACCTGCTTCCTACTATTTGTTTAGCTGTTCTTCCCTCCCGCGGGATATTCGATAAAACCCGGGGATGGCTCGGGCTCTAATCACGAACTTTTCCCATTTTTATTTTATGGAACTTCGTTGGTCTAACCGTTATTCGTGTTTCCATTATCATAGGAACTTTCGGATGAATTTAAAATTTATTTTTAATACGTTTAATACGTTGCTAACTTCTTGCGCGGGTAAACTAACGATGGAAAATTACAAAGGTTTCTCCTCCTTGTTTTTGGCGTGCGTTTCGTATCCTGTACCAAGTTGCGTCGTTCTTAGGGACGAATTTTCTTTCGCTAAGAATTTCTCTTGGAACAATAAACTGTAGATCGTGATAAATAACCGGGATACAGGGGGTTTGCGGCATCAACCGAGTTAATTTTTAACCCCCTCAGTAGCCTGGCGAGATTTATCGTGCGCTACCCTTTTGTTAAGCCGAGTCGCGTACGTGCGCGCAGGCTGCGTGCACGGTCGATGGTGCGCGACTACGTCGCGAAAAAAAGTCGCTATATTTCCACGGAAAGCCCCTTTATCCGGCTCCCGGTGCAGCTTACGCCGACATTCGATCTCGCAAATTGAACGATTGTTATCTTGCCACCTTTTCCACGTATTTTTTTGACGTTTGAAAACATTCGTCGCGTTGTTTGACAGTTTTCTTTTTCTTTCTATTTCCCGTCTAATTGTTGTTCTTCTACTTTAGCCGAATAGACTGACCGTTGTTTAGTGTGATTAAAATCTTATTTTCATACGAATCATTGCCGAAATGTATTTTTTAATGAATTAAAGAGCAACAGGATGATGGGTGTCTTTTATGATACACAAGCGGCGTGACATGTAGTTTTGAACGTTACAGTGCGTGATCTCATGCCAATATTAAACCGAGTCGCGTTACGACCGTGACCAGCAGGAATTTTATGGGAATTTAAAAATTTGAGCGACGAATTTCGACGTCGAACGGTTGGAAGTTGGTCGCGGCGAATTTTGTTTAATTAATGCTATCCCGAACGTTCGCTCACCGTAGACTTCCGCCAATTTTTCCACCGCAGACATTTCTATGACAAGCGTTTACCTTTGCAGCGGGAAATTGATATTATTCCCATAATACGTAATTCATTTAATTTGATCCTTTCGTTTTACTTTCTATTTGCCTTTATTCTTTACCTTATCGTATTTTGAACGACAAAGATTCAGACGAAATATTAATAAGGAGTTTGAAAAAGGATTAAAAGTATAACTAACCAGTTCGAGAGATCGGTCACAGTTACGTTAAAAATTCCGACATAGTGCAAGTTGTGAGTTACGCAAACGAAGGAAATTCAGTTCCATTCGGTTAGATATTCCGCCGCTGCGTGATGCATCGCCCCGTCAACAGGATACGGTAAATCACTCGTCTATGCTCTACGTGGCCCTGTTTCACTGATTTCCAATCGTTAGCGTGGTATTTGCAAAATAGGATGTACCCCGCGCGTTCTCGGTATCACGCGGCTGACCTGGACCTGCAGGACTACAAAAAGGGTCGAACAATGCACGCTTTACAAGTGTCATCTACGTCCTCTAAATCATAACATCCACCAGCGGCCTGTCTTTTTACACTCGGCTTACAGGGGCTGGCTTTTCACCCCTCAGAGGTTGAAACATTAAACGAACAAGCAAGGGGCCAACTCGATTTCACTGCGAAATTCAACTGCGTTCGTGTAATTGGCGTCAGTTACTGCGATTCGTCGTTTGTTCGGGGCAATTAATTTTTCAGAGTACTAACGAGAATTTATCGATGTCAAATTCATTTAAAATTTCGTCCCATGAACTTCGTTAAAACGAATACAAACGAACAAATACTTTGTAACAACGTGCGATTTAAAAGTTACATATTCACGTATCTACGTATATTTTAGAAATTTTATTTTATTTACCAATTAATGTATTATCGTATTGTGATATACAAAAATTTATTTACGACGATCGTGTATTATTTTCGTATTCTGTAAACCGAGAGAGAAAAAGTTCGATCAATTGCGATCTTTCTTCTCGGAAGCAAACTACGAAACATGTTTGTTTCATAATTGCAGTCATTGTTAAACAAGCGCGATTCATTTTGAAAGAATAATTGGTTGATTTGTGCCTACCAAGGATCAAGGTGCGTCAAAAAAAAAAAAAAAAAAAAATAGATCTCATCGAAGACTAATTACATCCGATTGTCCATTTCTCTTTTGCGCGCGTTCCTTGCATGGCAGGCTAAACACCACGGCTCGTTTATCCATCGCGCGAATAGTCCGCCTTAATTAGAACAAAATTACTCATTACACAGCTGCCGGGCTATAATTAATTTTCGGCCTGTTCAGCATGGCTGTTTCGCCGCGATACACGTGATTCTTTCTATCCTCGATCTTTACCAACCTTTCTCTCGTTCCTCCTCCTGGTCATTCCTTCTATTCAAACTAATTTCACACGACACGAGCAACGTGGAATATCGAACGTATCAAGCCGAATTCTGCTGGAAGAACAAGTTCGAATCGCGTGTTTAATTTGATTATGAAATTTCCAAACGCTACATCGTGATAAATGTTCAATGGTTACACGATAATCCCATTATTACGCTACATCCTGTTCATTGCAGTCGGGCTGTATGAATCGCGCGATTTAAACGCATATGTGCTTTTGAGCCAGTTACAAATGATACGATCGTATTAATTTACCCGACCGATTAGATACGATTAAACCTTACCCGAACCCTTTGACGTTTCAAGGCTTCATTTAATTCGTTCGTTTCATCTTTTATGTTCTTTCCCATACTATATCCATGGTGCTCGTCAACGGATAAAAAGCCAGAGGCGCTCTTCGCGAGCATCCAAGTTCGTTTCTCGCTCGGTAGAAGAGAATCGGGCGACATTGTCGAGTGGATGGTTAACAAAACAACGAATCGGTGCAATTTCCTGGTGCGTTCGACCGACAGGAAACGCGGTGCAGAGTGCCCGTGAGTTGCTCGAGTCGTTTTCGATCCAGCGCAAGTCCCATCTTGCGCCGCTTTTCTTTCGCGTCCATCGCTTTTCCTCTTTCTCGAGACGCCGCTCTATTCGCCGTGAAATTCATCGCGACGCGCTGCAACAGCCGCATAGTCTGGCGTTTTACGCAACGACGATTCGCTTTTCTTCAGCCGTGAGAAACGGCACTGCGCCGGCCGGAAGAAACCGCGGTGCTCCAAACCGATCTCAGTTTTTGTCCTAGAATTTCTTGCGACTCCTTTTTCCGTGCTCGTTAATGGCGAGCTACCAGGAGTAATCGCGAGATCGTGGCGCAATTTTTCGCCTATTTGACCGCTGGGTTCTTCAGTTCTGCCGGGATGATGAGGTAGTACGAATTTTTGTAACCTTGAACGTTGGCGTCATCGACTTCCAAGAAAACGAGTATAAGTTTATTAAACAAAAAAAAAGAAGAAAAAAAACTGTAATCCGTTTAATGCTGGGAATTTGTAACTCGAAGACACATAAATTCGTCGACTCGTCACTTTCCCGACAGCGATGATAAAATGTAAATGTAAGTCCATTAGCTGACGGACGTTCAGAATCCTCTCTCTTTCTCTCTGTCTCTCTTCAGAAGTTACCGACTCATCGTAATCAAGAATCAAGACCAGTGGCAATTAACACAGCGCTACGAATGAAATGTCGTAACGAGGTAATACCGGTGCTGGAGAAATAGTATCATCGTGGTTTTATTTCTTGGCGGAATGGATCGAACGAAAGGCTGAAAAAGCGGAATGTTCGAAAACGCTCGTACTAACATTCGCCGCAGCCGAGATAGCGTTTTCGCGGTAGTCACGTAAGTTCCTAGTTAATTAAGGCAGTGGATATCTCCCACGATTTCTACTCCCCCGCCGTTAACGACGCTTTGTTTCTCGTGAAACGTTGTCACGTCGCCGCGAAGGTACGCGAATACCGATTTACTTTCCTCGCCGCGTGGAACGTGTGAAAACAATTACGTGAGATACCGACACGGCGAACAATCGAACCGTACGCGATTTCCACCGTTTCCGTCGCTTCCACATTGTCCTTGTGGCACTTTCTTTCAAGCGGAAAGGAAACCTTTCGCGTTACTCGAGTACCCGGCAACATTAACATATTTTATGTTTCGGATGTAGGAATTTTTGAATTTTCGACCGGTTGGAATTTTCCAATCTCTAAATATTGAAATTTTCAAACTCTCAAATTTTTATGTATTTGGAGGTACACAACTTTTTTAAATATTCGGATATCTAAACGTTTCAATTTTCGAACCTACAATCTGTGAAATGTCGAAATTTTCAAAGTCCCGAATTTTTTAATATTCAAATATTCATATCCGCGAAACTTGGAACGTCTCGGAGCGTGCAGTACGATTAGGTACCTAAGAAACGTGGAGCGTCTCCGGCGCATTTCTTTATCCGCCTTGCGTGGTAGCTGTCGTAGTTCCTCCTCTCGTCGAGCTAGCCCATGAATATTCTATTCGCGTGCTTTCGCGGGCACGATTGCGCAACGGAGAACGTCGACGGGAACGCGACTTAAGGTTGGAAACGCCGAATCACTTTCATTCTCGGTTCCGGTTCAGGGTCGTTTAGCCGAGCTGTTTCAGGGTCACGAGGCTTCAGGATGCAGGAAGCTCTACTTAAACGCGACTGTCTCTCCGCTTGAAACTGTTCTTAACTGCCGTGTATTATGATAAATTACTGCCAAAAGTTTCCGGCCGAACTATAAATCTATTTCAGTTTAAATTATATTATTATATATAAATCGATAGAAATCTTCTTACATAAATTCGACACATATGATTTAGCTATGTCTACGTAATACAATTTTACTTTTTCAAAAACAAGTCTTTACCATTGTTGATGCCATACTTTCAGCATACCTTGTGTATTTTTCGTTACTTGAAATAGTTCTGTCCGTTTAGCCTTTCGAAGCGGTCTGGATAGGCTCGACCTTCGTCTAAAATCTGAAACGTTCCTACACTACTATAGCGGATAGAACGCAGTGAAAGTAAAAGGGGACACGTAGAAGAAGTACAGGTTGATACAAAAGCAACGTATCTTCGAGGTACTACTCTTGGAAGCATATATTACGAATAACAGAAAATTTCTACTATTTATAATAATAACAATGGTGTAACAAACGAAGCGCCTTTCTTTCTAATTAATCCCACGCTACATCTGATGTACAGGAACTGTGAAAGATAAGTGGACGAACCTCAACTGTTGCGTCGAAGAATGTCGAGACGTATATATATCTATCCTGCAATTACAGAGAGCATGATCGATGAAGTCACCACGCTTCGAACAGGCACTTGGCGGCTTTTGCCTTTTTGCACTTTTTGCCGCGATTTCACGTGTCGTATTCGCGAGTCTCGCGGCCGCTTTAATTAAACGTACGACTATCGATCGACTTGCCGTTGCGTATATATGGAATCGCGCGAGCGAAAACAGCAGCAAGTTAACCAGGAATGCGAACGCGGAGAAACCGCAGTCTACTCTACTCGGGCCGTGTTCGCTCGCAACATTTACGTGGAAATGCGGACTGGATACGGTAGACCGACGTCGTGTCACTGTGTTTAAAATATCCAGCGGAAACGTGGCCCGGGCTGGAATCGTAAGAAGAAACGATTCCCGTACTCGTTAGACGATTCGGTGTTAGGATCGAGTTGGTTGGTTTAATCGCGAGAACGAGCGGGAATTTAACGCCCCAGTAACCCGGTCACGCGCGTGAAATTCAATCGCGCACAATCGGGGCCGGGCGAAACGAGAACGCGAAGAACCGTTCGGAGATCCTCGCTTGCTTCCTGATTGCCTCGTTGAAAATACAGCTTCGGGAGCAGCTCTTGAAATAAACGAAAGTACCTCGAACATACTTGATTAGATTTCACGAGAGAACCGCTAAGGCTTTTAAGATATGGGATATTTGATCGGCGAGGCGTTAACTTGTCTATTTACAAGCGGTCTTACTTTTGTTTCTCTGCTGTATGCGTATCTTGTTGGATAATTTGGTTGTCATGACCGTCTGAAATGGAGAAGTAGAAGTTTCTTAATGTCTTTAGTATCGCGTATGGTATCTGCGGCACGCGGTATAGAGCGCAGAAAATGGAAATAAACGAAATAAATTAATATAAATAACCAAATGCAAAATATGGGAATACAAATAAACGTATATACACGCGTAATAACTTGTTACGTGTGTTATTTGTAATAAGCGAATCGAAAATGTAAACGAACAAACTGGCAATATAAATAAACTCTAACGTGTATAGAAATAAATCGAAAATTGTGTAACGTCGATGTTACACGCGATCTGGCCAAATTATCTTCAATTTCAACATCGATACTTTGAGAGTATACAGCGTATTTTAAGATACCTTTCGAGGCAGGATTAATGATGGTGTCGAGAGAAAATCCGTATCTGCTACCTAGAGATAATGCTATCGTCTATATGCGGATCCGATAGGTTCGCTGCAGTACTCGATGCTTTCCAGCACTGCTCGAATTTGTTGGAGATTCTTTGATTTCATGAAATTGAACTCTAGTCGTTTCGTTCTCGAGTAAAGGTTGCATGGGGGTAAGGAGGTTGGACTGAATCGTGAAGAACCGAGGTGCTACGTTTGATCGATTCCCTTCCGCGAATACACACCAAAGCAAAGGAAAGAGTCTGAAATCGTAGCCGAGGGATTGATGTGTGCTCTGCGCGTTCGCTGGATAATTTGCATATCGCTTTGAAGATGATTCAATCTTCCACGTGTTAAGCATGACTACCTGAATTTCCAGTTTCAAGATAGAAGAAGAAGAAGATACTCTGAAGCAAAAATATTTCGATCTCTGAAGCTAAATTTGGCTGTTTGATGCATTTGGGTTGCGTTTCGAAGAGGAATTATGAAACGTTACCGCTATTATTCTATCTTTATTATAGCTATCGCGCGGACACGCGAAACTTCGCTGTATCGTCATAAAACAAAATGCAATAAAGCGAAGACTCTTAGGTCTTTGCGATAATTAAATGTGATCATCCCGAGAACGATAATCCAACTTCCACAAGGATTAAGTCAGTATACAAAGCTGAAAAGTTTCTAAAATTTCACAATAAATTACACGATCTTCGGAAAGTACCGCGAAAGCTTAAACGGTGACCGGTACAGGATTTCCCAGTACAAGGTACGTTTTCGATATTATATCCTGAGTATGATGTACAGGAAAATTACGTGTCCATTTTATGAAACGAACGTAGAGTATGTTGGCGCGAACTTTATGCCAGTCATAAAGAAGCGCGAACCGAGCTTATTAAACCGTTACTCGGTACCGTAAAGTAAAATGTCACGTTAGGGGAGTGGAAAGAAGCCAACCTCGAGAACTGTATCGTCGTAATTGCATGCAAATATCGAGGACACACGGAAGCACGAGTTTTCCGTCTTACGTACCGTTCTGTCAATCTTTATAATTTTCCACTTAGAAATTGTCAAAGCGTGCCTCTGTATCGGATCCTCTTTCGAAAAATCGTTACTAATATTGCTAAAAGCTGTTGCCTGTTTCCACTAACTACAGAAACAAACAATCTGAGTTCCGTATCGTTTTGACCGTCTGTTTTTCTATTTCCAGTGTGAAGAATTCTCTTCCGCGATCCTTCAACTTTATTCCATACTTGTTTCCGATACGCACGATTATATATTTCAATGAAAATCGATTATTCTAATTTTGTGTAAGCTAGCTGATGCCAGGACCGGTTTCAGCAAGGTTTCGAAAATCCGCAATTCACGGGATGGCCGCGAGAGCTTTAATCGTTCCGCTACGCGTCATTAATTACGCGATCACGACACGCGATATATAATCGATCTTTCCGCTGTCCGCGCGGATCGATCGCAATGGCCGGCATCGCGGCCCGGTTAATTGATTCTGTTGGACGTTCGAAACTGCTCACCAGCGATAATTATCGTGCGCTCGAGTTGCGCTGTCGCAGCACGGAAACACCGCGGAGGAACAGCTATGTCAAGCGGTTTTTCCGCCGGACATCGGCTATCTTTCGCCGCTTGAAAAATGATGGATCCGCTGCGTCGTATCGCGTCGCATCGCGTTCGCATTCCGCGTTTAATCGCGCCCGATCAATTCCGTCCTTGCTTTAATTGGACGCGGCGACCGGATCCTGCTGACTAAACAGATCTTCCGATTATCATTTATACTTAACGTCGTCGTTTTATTCGTTGATAGAGTTGGATGTTAAGATTTTAGAAGAGAAATACGTAGGATCGGCTTATGGGAATTTATTTAACTTTTTGCGGAGTAATTTTTAAGCTTTCTTGGTAAATCGCGTGCGACGTCTGTATAGTCAAAATCTTTTCGATCCTTTATTGTTCTAGATACCCTCGAAGTACAGTCACGGGTTTGTTCTAATTTTTTATCAGTGACGAAAAAGATATGCCCTAAAAAATGTAAATGTTCGCTTTGCTAACAAACAGAACGGATATACTACAGATACATATATAGGTTTATCAATCTTATGGTTATTATTGCATAAAGTCTTCCATTTCGAACGTCGCTACGTTTCAAATAAATATTAAATTATAATATATATTTCTCTACTTTCGCGTATTTTGCGCAAGTTATATAATTGTTTGAAATTATTCGTATCTTTTATGGATGGTAAAATTGAAGAACGTTATTGTAATTTCTCGTTGTTTGCGAAAAATACGCGGTGGCCAACGTATATGTAGATAATTAGATCCACACACAGCAATGTTTTAAACGTATTATTAAATTTGCTACGTCGTAAACGAAAATCTGCCATGTTATCTCACATTCAAGCTTACACACGTACGTATGTCGTGTAAAATATCGTCATCTGGTTTACGCCATTTCTGATAAATTTGCACAACAAACTAACGTTAAGGTTGTAACATCGTTAACATGATTCGAAAAGTCTCGCGCGCAAGCAAGGAATCAAGGAATCGATCGTCTGTAAAATCCAACAGTCCGTGGTATTATTTACAGCATTATGTAGCGTAGCACGTTTATTTCCCGGCACTGTTCGGTCAGTTTAGTTTCGCGCTGGTCGGTGTTGCGGCTTGCCGCGCCGCGCCGCGGCGGAAACCGACGCGCGGAAAATGGATTCGCCGACTCGAACTTAATGCGTTTTCACAGGCAGCTGACTGACCCTTACAGTCGACTAACTTGAATTAACGGAGTAACGATTACCAACGACCCGGTGCATACCTGCTTGAATATATCTGTCCGCAGAATTCATCTCGCACGACTCCAGACCACTTATCGCTTCTAATGAGTTTCTGTCGTTGCTCTGTTCCGAATAGATCTCATAGGAACTAGACTGCGTTGGAAACTGGGCGTGCAATCCAAAATTGAAACGCTCATTTCCATCGAAATGATATTCGTGCATTCTATCCCTGCGTTTTCGTTTCGAAATGGTAGCGAAAAAATATCAAACACAGATTTTTGATAGCACCTTTGATAATCTATAATAATAAAACAAGTGAAATATCGCGTTAACCCGATTTCGATCCTTAACAATATCGATAATAATCCGAGATCTATAAATCGCATAAAAGAGGGAGATCGATAATCTCTCTCGAAGGTGTTTCAATTAAATCCAACGATCCTTACATCGGTTCTTTAATTATACTAACTACGAAGCAATTTCCTCGCTACACGTTTAAAATTACAATTCCCTGGCTCATCGTTTCCCGCTCGCCAGTTCACCAGATTAAAAGATCCCGAGGAACCCGTATAGAAGGGAGCACGTGCTCCTACTATACGAGGCGGCCAATATCGGAGCTCGGGATGAACCGTTTCGTTTCGTCGGGGCGTCAGTCGGCTCGAGAAAATCGCGGCTTCGAAACGAGCCACGGCATCTGCAGCAACTCGACAGCCTCCTGGCACGATTCTCCGAGCGAGCGAGCATCGAGTGATCGCTGATGCCGAAATAAAGAGAAATCTCCAGGGGAGATCCTTTTATTGGTAGCTACGGTACTGGCTGCCAGGCACGGAGTACGGCCGTCGAATGCATAGTGATCGCCTTATTTCGTCTCGGCCAGCTGAATTTTGTCCATTACCGTGTCATTTCCCCGCTCGACTCGGCTCGGCTCGAGTCGTCTGGTAAAAATGGCTAGGCAACAGGAAATTTTACCGCGTAGCTCGTGGACACGAAATGAGCACCGTTATATGGCGGATCACGTATGCTACTGCGGAAAATACAAACGTTTCGTTTTTTTACTGTTCTCCTTTTACCCCGGAGATTGTTTCCCGGGAAAACTCGCACGATCGAGAGGCACGAGAAGCTGAAAGAATCACTTGGAAGCAGCATCGAGAAGATAGTAAGGTTGATACCGAACAGCGTTTTCCGAACTTTCCGCTCGTTAAATTTTCCTATCTATTCTCGTACCGAGACGAGACTCCCGAATGTCTCGTCATAACCAGAAATACCGACAAATCTCCGTCGAATTATTATCCATGTCTGCTGTATATTTGATGGTTTTACGTGTATCCTACACGAGAGTGACATCGTGCGACCTGTTACGCCGATGTACGTTTGATGAAGTCGACTGTGGAAAAGTATTAATTCATCGAGAGTTCTCCATTTGGTAATTGCGCTTATGAACGAGTTTCATAATTCAGAGAGTCACGTTGAAATAATATGTGCCGCTGCCTGGAACATACTGGGTCATTAAGAATTCATCCGGTCGTCAGGATTGCTCGTTACCGAACTCACGGCTCCTCGTTGGTCTATCAACTATTCACGAGGCAATTCTACGCTGGCAATATATTCCTGCCTTTTGCTTCTTTCTTGCCTTCAAAAGCCTTGTACCATACATCGTGAAAAAAATGGAAGTTCCCGCGAGTCCTAATTTTTCATTGATCGAATAGCGTTTCTGACTCACCTCCATCGAATTCAACGCAGAGACGAAGCACAAAAGCTCCTTCATGCCGCGTCGTAAAACTTTATTCCACGTCTTTTTTGTTTTTTATGCCCTTGATATCGGAAGCTGAAGACGGGAGGTCGCGTGAAATACGACAAAGCTCCATTCGTAGCCGGCGAGGCGAGAAGAATCACGCGCTGCGGCAAAATCGAATCACATCGATTTCATCGAGCAGACTGAGCGTGGAGTAACCAGTACGTCGCTTCTTTTACCCGTCTTTTTCTTCCCTCCTTTTTTTCCTTCTCTCTTTTTTTCCTTTCTTCGCTCGTCAGACGCCCAAAGAAAGGATGACACGTTTCGCATGCGAACAGTCAATCACAGAAATTAGACGATACAGTTACGAGTGACGGAACACGCGAATCTAACCACAGTTACCGCGAATACCGTTTCTTTCGAAAAATACAATGATTACGCGCTAGGTATACCGTTGCATCGTTCCACCTGTCTTCGAGTAACCACTCTTGAGAGAACTGTTGCTTCCTGCGTTTCTGGATATTTCAGTGTCACGCGACCTGTAATTTCATAGGTTCCCGGTTCGAAGATGACGCACAGGATAGAATCGATAGAACGGAACGCGTTCTTCGGGACATTGCACCTAGCCGTTTTTTCCATTTCCTTTTCCAGAGAACAGGAGGCTCTTTATGCAATTTTTCAACGTTAAGATAGACAGCCACTTTACAACCGCGACACACATAAATTTTCTACGCTGTTAGTACAGCGAAACAAGACCTACTTGAGAAATGTACATTTCATCTCGCCACTTACATCTCGAAAACAAGGCCTCTCAGAGAAAGAATTATTCCCTAGTTTTCAACGCTCTTCTACAAAACTCGTCGTTCCTTTCTTCCGTAAGTTTTATCACAGTTTCGACTACTTGTCTCACTGGTAAACGCGCAAACATCGCTGTTTCACGGGACGATACGTATGGCCAGCGTCGGCCGCATTAGAAATATTCTCTTAATGGTTGAACAAGCAACGAGCGATACTCGCTTTTTACTCGTATGACGAGAGGTTTACAGTCGTTATCGCCAACAAGGTCTTTAAATTTTCCCATCCCGTGTATCCTCCATGGACAACGGTTAACAGTAAAATACGGGGTCGTTTGATTCACGGTCGATTGATCCGCGCGATCGTAAATTCGTCCGGCGAATACCATGGCGGGTGCAAATTGCCTAATAGTTGCATACTTTTGGCATCAACGGTACACACGGCCGAATTATCGCGCGGCAGTGAATTAATCTTCCGGTCGCTTCGGGGAGTTCGATAAACCGTTGTAAATTCATTGTGCAGTTATTTCGCGTTGGCGCTTTTATTTATTTTTCTTTTATTTTGCCTGGATTTCTCCGTTCTGCCTTTTTTTTTTCAATTTTCGTGCCCGAAGTCCCGGTGGAAATTGCTTTCAATAAATTCCTGGCGCCACGCGAAATTATTCGGCCCCTTCGAACCCGAAATCGCCGGGAAATTTTCCCCGGGAATATTACGCGGTCCGTGTTTTCGATTTTTCATTACCGGCTAGCATCGTTCGCGGTGAAACGTTATTGGGTGGTCTGCACGAGCATCGCATTATTATATCGGCCATGTAGCTTTTTACGATTTAAATTCGATTGTTTTGGTGGGAGAGTTTACATTAACATCGTTTCGACGTTCTACGCAAATAACGGAAGCTGCTAAAAATTAAATTAAATTGCCCGATGAATCTCGTCGAGCGTAACGCATTTTCAAATACAAAACTGTCTAACTATCCGATGTATCGTGTCGTCGATATATCACCGAACACAGTGTTCTCAGCCACCCTTATCGTCGTTCAAGGCTTCTTCGTAAATTCTTCTCGAATATATACACGATATAATCCGAGCAGAGGATTCCATCGGGTCGAGAGAGCCGGGTATACGATAGATGGAAGCCTCGATCGATGGAATGGAGCTGATCTGAGTCAATAAAGAGGAGAAAAAAAATCTTAGTCGAAGGGGTGGGGTAGTCATCAAGTGGTACACTGGGGTGGCGGAGATGCTGGTGGATTCGCCCGCAACCGAGACTCTTTTGGAGGGTGGTGTCGGTACGGGTTAGAATCTCTCGAACAGGGCAGCTTATTGAATGCGATATTGGATTTTTGCCGACATTACGACCCTCCAGCTGATACCCAACCGCAAAACGACAAGGGAAATTTAAAACTCGTCACGCCACGGTCAACCACCCCACAAAGATGGACTTTGCTACTTTTTCTCGGAATAACTCTTGAAACAAATTGCGTTCCTGGGAATTTCGAGCTTGATCGGGAGACACCAGAGTCTCGTTTTCCTCGTTCGCGGTCCCATCACGTCGACGTAGAACTTTATCGCTTGTATCTTGCAACTTTGCCAGATGGTTATCGTCTCTGCTCGATATAGAAGTCCTCCAGACGTCGAGCCTCGATGTTGTTATTTTCCTTCAGTGAATCACGTTACGCTGTATCGATGTTCTTTGATCGTTTAGAGAACCAAAGGTTCGTGCTATCGACAGACGGCGTATCACGACGAGAAAGAATACGATCTCTCCTCGAACGATACGATAGGTCGGTCGATCGACAACGCGAAACTGACGTTCGCCGTACTCGTCCCCATTTTAACGTTACAACCTGTCTAGACTGATATGATTAATAACAGACCATTCACGTACACGGTGTGACTCCTGCCGGTCTTGTCCGCATATAAATGATTATATAGGCGCGTCGAAGCCCTCATGTATACATGTACATGGATATACGGAAAGGGAGACTGAACATTGTCAGATTGGCTGCCATTGACGAGACGCTGAATGCATTATCGAGTGACAGTAGCGGCAGATCGTCAACTCTGGGGAAAGGAAACACCCAGAGGAGGACGCATAGAGACGCACGATTCTATGCAGGGGATGAGTTATGTTCCAACAACGGTGTCGAACCATCGGCAAACATAAAGATCAATCCTCGATCTCGATTAGTCCAATAACGATCATTCGCGAATATCTTCCATTCGATGGGCCATTGCACAGAATAACGCTGTCGATTATACGGAATTTAGAACCGTATCGAAGGTACGCGATTAAAACTATGATAATTGGAATGATCTAGATAACCTTGCTGCACCTCTATGTCTCTTGGAACCAATTTAGATAACCCGAAATCGTTTCCGAAGGTTGCCAGCCAGAGAGTAGAGATTCCTCGACGCAACAGAAATTACCTCAATTCTTTCCTTCGTCCTGACTTGCTTCGCGAGTCACAGACAGGTATCTCGGCAATTTTTCGTAAAGAACTCATTTCCACGGTACGACGAAACGGTAGACGAGAACGGGGCATGCGATGAATCGCACGATGAGCATCGAGAAGGGGTTAAGAATGAGAAACGACGTGTCGGGCCTAGTGGAAATTGCTAGCTCAAAGAGGGAACATCACCGCAATATTGTTCCTGGATCACGTTTTCTACTCGACGCAAGTGGGCGATTGATCATGTTGAACATCGACGCAGGGACCATATTACGGGCACGTGTCGCCATTTTTCTTCGAGTTCGCTATCTGCTTGTCTGTCCGTCCGTCTGTTCGTGCTCTGTTATCTTCGCGTCAACCCTCTCTGCTCGCGTGTTTGGTTTTGTCAACGAGAATGCTCGCTGTTATATATGTATATCGCGTGTCCCTGCTTATCTACGTGGAACGTGAATTTTTAAGGGACCTACGGTGCTCGCGGATGTAAACGAGGGCTACGTGTGATCGATGGTTGGGAAAATTAGCTTTGTGAAATTGATCGAGTTGTTCTAGACAGATTGGGATATTACATTGTCGATATTTCTGTTTCTTTTCTTTTTTTTTTTTTTTTTGTTTGAAAGATCTCGTTTCATCAAAGAATAGACCTGGAACCTTGATAGATTCGTGGAACAATTTCGTATTCCTATGAGAATCGGACGCGGTGAAGTATTTCCATGAAGTTTCAGCGAAAAATTCATCACGTTCGTTCCCGTGGCGGATGGCGATTTGGGATTTACTTTCTGTGGTTACTTTCAGTCGACTTTAAGTTTTAACGAGATCAGTGGTAAACTCTGCGTGACGAGGATTGTCGTAGTCGTCGTCGAGAGACCATGCCTGGGACAGTTTTGCACCCCTTCTTTCATTTTCCTCATTTCAAACATTCTTACAGCAAAAAAAAAAAAAAAAAGAAAGAAGAAAAACAAAATAGAAAAGAAGTAGAAAATTCACTGTCATACCCATCCGAGACGCTCCAAAAGCTTCCTCAAGAGACATGCCGCTTTTATAATGCTAAACGAACGTAGCATATACTTTATTACGGTAAAGAAACATTTTGCATAGCCATTTTAAATCTCTTCGTACCTTTGAAATACGTTTTCAGTTTCGCTTATAATTATTATATATACAACATTTATTATAATATTACGCGTTCCATTTCTTTTTCTCTCTGATTTTTCGCCGTTTTTATTTGTACGTACCGTTTCGTTTCGTGGTAACGCCGCTATTTTTATATCATTTATTACGCCATAGTTTCTCGCACTCACTCACGTTAAGAAAAACAGCCTGTTACCGTATTGTAACGCGAGATGCAGCGGCTTTCATGCTAACCTGGACAAGAATTAAAGGCTGTAGAACAAGAGTGGCGAACACGGGGCGCTAACCCTTTAATGGCTCGTTAAAATGATTTCGCGCGGCATAAAGCGAGAATCGCGCACGCGCGCGCAAATGGAAACGTAATAGCGGACACGCGATAACCCGAAGCGGCGTGCGTGTTTTGCGGCCGCGCCTCGTTATCGCGCCACCAATAATCGCGATTGATTTTGCCCCGCGACGACTTGTAGTTTCGTGTTCCGCGACCGCAGCCAGCACGCTTGTAACCGCACGACAGATTAACGATTTCTCATTCGTTTGTCCACCTTCTTGCATTTTGCGGCGTGACATTGTTATCCAAATTTGTGGAACCCGGCAGATTGTCGTAACTTATAATCGTAACTTATTTGTCGATCATATACTGTTCTGTATTTAGTGAAAAATAGAGAAAAGTGGATAGATGAAATACCAAGGATACGACAAGGATTTGAAGGATTATCAATTATATCCGTCTCAAGATTCTTTTTAGATAAAGTACTCGTGAAGCTACTTACTATTATTCCGCTACGAATTGCCCAAATAATCTGATATTAACATCTTGACTGGTTTTCTTTAATCTGAAAGCAAGATTTGGAAAAATACAGTGGGATATCTTTTACTATATACGGAAACCTTTCACAAACGCGTAATCTTTACGATCTTATCTAATATTGGCTATCGTAATCTTATCTATGTATTAACACGTAATATTAACGATATCATATGAGCGTATTATGTTTGTTAAGGAAAAAGTTATCATTTTCCTGTTCTTAAAAGTCAGCGAAAAGAGTAAAAAATTCTATGTATGTAGCCAAAATGCGGCTGCTCCGTGAAATTATTCTGTGACAGTGCAATATTTTTGTTGCAAATGTAACAAGGCATAAATATAAAAAAGAAAAATGCATGGACGATTAGTTCTGGCGGAGTATCCCATCAGACCGTAACGATACGCTGGCAAAACAGCGCGTAACGTTGCACGGTGTCGCGTGACTATCCGGTCACGAGGATAAATTTACACGCCGGTGTCCATTCATAAAGCCATTTCCAGGTGCGCCGCTGGTTACCACCACTATCACGTCGGTGGCCTACAGTGCAATGGAACAGCGCGTGAAACCGGCGCTAATAGTAGTAAAACGAAACGCCTTTGGCACTGTGAATGAAAGACGTGTGTTTAACTCTAATCACTCACGGCAAACTCTATCCGGCTAATCGACTGTGTACACGGTTGGCGATGTCGTGTCGCTGGACGATTGTTCGACCAATTCGATACCCTGGCCGATGCGTGTGTGCACGTTAATGACGACGTTGCCACGAGATTGATGACACTGGATCGTCAGGCATGCGAAATGATTAGGATTATCTTAACCAACACGAATCTGTTCCCCTATTTGCGATTCGTCTCCTGTTTTCACATTTACGTTACACGGTGAACGAACTAATTTATCGATTTCGTTACGCATAGACGTTGAGCTTCGTTTTCATTTCTGTTGGAACAATTAAAGACAAGGAAAAGTTTTGCTTGTAAATCTGATAGGCGTAGTTCAGTTCGAGAAGTCATTGGAAGTAGTACATACAATTATAGTAGATATGGAATAGATATGGAATAGTACAGAAAATTATAGTGTTCTTGCTTTAACTATAGCTGTCACTTTACAAGGTAAACTAGTATTGCCTTTACCTACACTGTATTTATCGTAATATCTCGCGTCTCCATTCTTTCTGTTCGTTGAAGCTCGTCTCTTCTTGTTGCGGATCGTTTAACTGTCAAACAATTATAACGAAAAATTCTAATAATGTAAACGAATCGATTCGCGAGTGTTTGTACACGCCGTGGCCAGGTTTCTGCAAACGAATTTTACGTTGCAATTAAAAGCGCGAAACACTCGCCGCTTTAATTGCCGTCATTCAATTACACATAACCTCAGAGTTTTGTCAACTGATTTTACGAGGCTGTCATAGTCTCTGCCCGGGTAAGGAGTAATTCTCTTCCGGTCTTGGCCATCTCTTCCAACGATCGATCGCTGATGAAACCACGTAGAAGGGGGAAATGGATCCTTGTCGCGGGGAGAATTGCAACATTGACGTTAGCTTTATGGCTCCATCGATGTCGCGTTTTCTCTCAGCATCCAGTTTTATAGATTCGTCTTCCATCTGCCGCTTTCGCACAGATTGCACCATACGATCGATTCTGTTTTCTTGCCAACGATTCCGTCGCGACACCGATCTTGCTGGATCGAGGAAAACGTATTCGTATCTTTCTCGTGAATCATCGGTTTTCCGAGTAGTCTCGATAGTGAGTTCGTTGCTCGTAATGGGATGAAACTTGTACGTTTTCCTATCGGTCTTGATCTGTTGCTGATTCTTGGATACTCCATCTCGAAGCCCTGCTAATCTATTCCTCTGTGAGGATTTTTATTTCGCAGAAAGTCGGTTTCCGGTGTATTTGATTACAGGTTAACAGAATCGTTCGATAATCCTTTTACCATATACTAATACGCGAATTAAAAATAGATTTGGCTTCGTAAATAGGATGTATCAGTTTTGAGATTTACGAGTTTCATCATTCTCTTCGTGGATATATATGAACCTGTCAGAAGCTTGCTGGTTAACTTCATAACTGTTATTCTAAATGACAATTTGCAACGTTATTCTTAAAAATTCATCTTATTTTAAGACTGGTTATGCTGCTTGTGGTAATTACATTCGCGAGAGCAAGATTTTTTTTTTTTTTTTTTTTAAATGTTAGATACTAATTCTGTAGCTGATCTTGAGTACTAAATGAGACACTAAAGAAACGTTATTTATAATAGCTTTCACGGTAAAGTGAAGTGTAAAAATATTAAACAAACGACAGAAACGAAATATTGAAATATTTTACGTACTTTGAATTCCCTAATCCATAGTCTTATAATCTTCCATTAAAAATTATAATTTAAAAACTTAAAATTCAACTTCGTTATACTTGGCCCTTAATCCGTATTCTAATGTGACTCGATATTGTAAGGGAAGATGGATTAATATAGGAGAGACGAGGTATCGACATAGACTTGCTCATAAAGTATATAAAATCGTCGTTCCTTCCGGGGAAATGCTAACAACTTGGAATACCGATTTTAAGTCAGCGTTCCCGGGCGCAAACATGCATCGAATATGCGCATAATAAAAGATTAAAGTATACATCGGCTGTGAATCCGACGCGAACTCCGGCGGGTGGCATCTTGCAAGCGTGTCACGCGTCGTCGAGAAAAATGTGTACCGTAGGCGAACGGTTCCGGGACCAAGCGTTTCTGCACTTTACATATTTACCTGTACGTGGGAAATACACGTGCCAAGAGGTCGCTCGGCTTCATTGAATACCGTAATGCCTTCAACCGATTTAATATCATTTTTCAAACATTCAGAGACCGGCTTCTTCCGGTTAGGACACAGATTCTTCAGAAAAATTGCTCTTTCTTATACAGGCAAAAATCGTGATCCGTCGAATGAGACAAAAAGTTTATCGATTCAAAGGATGTCTGAAGAAAAAGGGAACGGTACTGAAACCGAAAGCTTTCGAATAACACAGAAATCCACGACACGAACTCACTGTTCCAATAGAAAGCCATAGAGCCACCACGACCAAAGATTGAACATTTATGAGCCAAACTGGCAAAACTTCGCTTCAGGTTACTTCGAATCTTCAATATCCGAAAGACTAATCCAATTTCTTCGACGAAAATCAAGCACATTGGCACGTTTCATACAATTTCCGGACTATTGTCAAGCGAAACGTTCCGTTCGACCAACCGTACTTACGCTTCTACGAGTCCACAGGTGTACGCTAATACACACCTTCTCTTTATCCTTGTGTTCGTTTCATCGTGTCGCGGGTCGGTCGAGGTACGCGAAGGACGATGCATTTATACGGAGCCGCGTACAGGTTCGCGTAGGCCGCGTGTGTACACAGCAAGGGGGTGAATATATTTCGACGGCCACTCTCGATAGCCCCGTTTGTCACTTTCGTTTCGCCTGGTCCAAGCCGGCTGCGTGAGATAGCCTGCCCGAAATTTCGCTGTTGTATGTTAACGGGGCGTTAACGCTGTTTGCCAGGACGGTGGCGGGTCTTGCGATATCCTCGGTGGTTAAATACGAGCGGACATCTCGCAGGCGTAAATTCACAGGCGCATCGAGCTGTTCGGAAGTCGCTCTCGAACCAACCTGCAATATGCAAACGAAGGGAGAAGTTCCCTTGGCCACGAGAATATGGGGAATTAATGGTTAAATTAATCCTAAAATTGGCAAGTCGGCAAGTTCCGTAATGGAGTTTGAAGTTTCATGAGCTTGTTGAATTAATCGGAAAACGAAACAGATGCCTTCGAGGTGTGTTGTGAAAGGTATTTCAAACAAGGAATTTCAATGGCGAGGAGAAGAAACGTCTAATAAAGATCGATACAGGCGTCGTCGACGGAGAAGCTTCGTTCGCTATTGTTACGACATAGGGCCCACGCCGCGGCGTCCCCATACGGTCAAGATGGTCGGCAGATGTGCAAGACCCTTTTTTAATGGGACGAGCAATAAACCTAAGTCCTCTATACCCACATTAATTTTACCACCCAACGGTCATATTTTTTAACAACTTACACCGTAAAACAATTTAACTTTATTGCTTGTCCTCGATACAACCTGGACGCACCCAGGAATCGTGCTCGCCCATTATAAAAAGCGTAGTCAACAGGCGAACACGCAGAAGTCTCAGAAGTCTCAAAAGTCTCACGTCGACAACAGTGACAGCGATTCGAGTCACGTCACCCAGTTGATTCAAAAACGACGACATTGTATATTAGTGACTAAAGTGTTGGAAATGTAGTTAATATAAACCCTGTTAAGTCTGTATCGTAGTCATTTAACCACCCCTATTTTCTTAAACGAAATCAGGGGATCATCGGTGCCGCGGTGTTGACTATCGCAGTGATAGTAAGAATTTACAACTCTCACTGACGCGCTTCGTCGTGATCGCGTCTCTCCGCGACCGTTGAGAAACAGCTATTTTCTCTATAAACTGGACTCTTCAGGGTTGTTATACATTACTTTAAATCGGCTCCGCTGTAATATCGTAGGTCTCGTCTTCAGCTATTTTGATCCAGGAACGTGTAAGTGATCCACTGTCATACATCGAAGAATCTTCTTCCAAACTAATTCTCGGCGATTACGTTTCGATTACGACTGTCTGCGATCGTGCACACGATTTAAGGAGTTCCCTGTTAACACACGTAGCGAAGTTTGTTAACAGTCATCGTGACGTACGAGCTTGTTCGTTTCGCCGTGCACTCGGCTATGTGCGTCATCTTGAACTATTTGATCTTGCAGCTGAGCAATTATTTATTCTGTCTCGCAGAGTAGCCCGTGGCGCGCGTACGAGCCCAGCCAAGCTACTAGCGGGAAAACTACGACGGAACCGAGTCATACTTCCTTCGACTTGGACATTAACTTCCGGCGTAAACGGCACCCGCTACGAGGGCCACGCTCGAGGACAATTGTTCTGTTTCTCTGCAAGAGCTTCCTAAAGTACCAACGTTTTTTGCTGTTAAAGCTGCGAAGGAAATGTTACGCGAGACGTCTCTCTGCTCGTGAAGCGGCGCTCTCGATGCTGCAGTTCGTTCGCAAACTTTCTGCGATACGCTGTATACGCGAATCTTATGGTTTTAGTGAAACGCGAGACCCCGTGGAATTTGTTAAATGAAGGCTGGGTTTACTGTAAATTTCACAGATCTATAATAAACCGTCAGTAATTATCAAAGGACAGGATGTTTCTGTGAATTCATATTTTTTATGAATACAGGTAAAGAAATAGTTGAGATCTTTTCGTTTATATATTTTCGTATATTTTTAAATTGCTCGCGCATGCATAAATATCCGCAGTCCTCGTGTTATTATTAAGCCTTTAATAAATTCATAACGAGGCACAGCGACTGTTGATAATTATTTCAACGTGTTTCGTTCGATCGTACATTTTAAAGCTACGATACTATATTATAAATAACAGTATCGTTTGTCGCGCGAGGTTTTCGATCGTCAAACACGCGACTGTTCACCGAAAAGCGTCCCATTCAGATTCTTCGACACTTTTGCTAGAGAATTGTAAACGCGGACGAGTCGAGGCTCGTTCGCGCGTGCAAATAATAAAGTCCGGTGTTTCTGGTTAGCAAGGGGGCACGGAACTCGGCGCGGACTCGTTAAGGCTTTTAAAAGAAAGCAACGTCGAGAAACTTTGCAGACCTCTCGGCGAGGAGGAAAGACGACGACGAGGAGGATGGTCCAGCGAGCTTCCTCCGCTTCACAGACCTCGTTATGATATTATGAGGGAAACGCGCATTTAAAGGGGCGAGTCAGAAGGGTAGGGCACGAAGAGGGGAGAATTGGAGAGAAAGAAAGAAAGGAAGGAAGAAAGAAAAAGAATCGGAGGACCCTCGACCGAGCACCTTACGGTCTAAGTGGCGCCACTGCGAGGCGAGCGAAATGTAAAGATTTTTATCGTCGAAGCGTGCTCCGATTAGGCGTCGTTTAGTCTTCCTTCTCCGTTGATACGTCGCTCGTGGGTTGTTTGAATCGTTCAGGAGCCGTATCGATGAAGCCATCTGAACGTTGATTCGATTTCGGAATTCGTGAAAAATTAGTAACGTCTTTGCAGTTGCAATCTCTTGTTCAGATACGATGGGAAAACGAACGACGCTCTTAACCCTTTCGCTATCAGAGGTTGTATAAATTATCGTTCATAAGTCACGAGACGATTGGTATGCTTGACGTAAACGTATGTTAAAAGTATAGAATGAAGTGGCGAATGAAAAATTTGCGTATGTTCGGTAACTTATGAACGAGAGTGTTTATTGTTTCAATACCCAGAACTGGGGGAAGCTTTTAGCGTTGAGAACTCGATCGAGGAGCTGTGGATCGATATAGATTAAACGTTCGATTAATGTTCCAATAGTTTGGAACGACCGAGAGATTGGAACTCATCAGGATTAAAAGTGATCCTCCCAGTGATGTTTAGCCATTAGAAATTTATAGTGGAAATGAAAAATTGGAAACTGCGTTCTCGTTCTGGTTGATGAAAAATTGATCAAGTTGCGACACAGATATATACCGAATGCTCGCTATACTCGTTGCGTCCGATGAATAGTTTATTAGAGAACGAATATTTATTTGTTCGTCACCAAAATCGAATACAAGCATGAAAAGGAAACAAATTGCACGTGGTTTGCCAACTGAATGTAGGCGGTGTTGTAACACATACTATTTTAATCTCTTCGAGAATGGAATAACTTTGCCCTCGTTTTTTTCCCCTTCTGAGAACTCCATTTGGCCGAACCAAACTATTCGTATGACTGGAGTTCATATGATGGAAGTTAACGACCAGATAAGTGGATTCCAATCGAGAGAACTTTACATAATCGAGTATACTTGGTTCTAAAACTTCGTTTCAGTAAATAGCATATCGACGCATATCCTTTGGAAATATCCTCTTCCAATTAAAAGACGCTTAAATGACGTATTTATATGCTACAAATACATACGCTACAAGATTTTGAAAAGAACTATAGATCATAATTTCAATTTCTTTTTCTCTGTTGTCTCGATCCTCTAAATTCTGCTATAATCTCGCCGAAAAGCAACAAGGTGGACGTTAACTTAGAGCGTTAATTCCATGGAGGATTCAGCGAGGCACGATTTCCGTGGAAAGGCGTTGTCGGTCACGCTTACCCCTGGACTGGCTAACGAGATTCATTGCAGACGCGTTGTCGGAGGAACACGAATCAATGGCCGTTGATTCCTGCAGAATTATCAGCATCCCTGGAGAGATCGTCGGCCGATAGGTAGGTTCGATCTGGCTACGAATTGAAACCGTAACGGTCGTATCTAATCGTCTTCCCTGGAGTAACGTTAAACGTGATTGCTTATAGAAACACGCGAGAGAAACGCGGCTGAAAAATGGACAGGATCGGCTAACTCGTAAAACGATCTCCCGACGGGGATGGCCAGACACAGTAGACGCTTTTCCTCTTTTTCTATGACACGATATCTCGTTTTGCTCTGTTCTCGCGGCTGCGCGAGATAAAACGATTTCTTAATCTTTTCCTCGAGGAAGAAATTCGCGTCGACGAGTTTGTCCGTGGAATCGGTTTTTAGGGATAGGAAGTATAGAGGTAGTCAAAGATGGAGTTAGCGATGTGCTTGATGGAACCGGTAATGGAAAGTTCGGAATTGCAATTTCCCCCGGCAAGGGGAGAGCCTGTATCGCTTTGGAGTTTGAAAATCGGTGCTCGTTAAACCGTCATTTGCACCCTTCCAACTCTGGTAGTCACCCTTCGATCGATTCATTATCGGAAAGTAAATTACAAGCGAGCGGACCGCGGTGGAGTTCGTCATTTGAATATTACTGGCTGATGGGATGGGTCTAAAGAATTATGAATCCCTCCTCAGAAGGGAGTAATTGATTACCAATGCAAACTGTAATTTACAAAGATCATTTCATTTTTATCTGCTCGACCCGAAACTCGAATGCTGATTATCTTACCGCGTTGCTGGAAATGTTCAGAAATGATACGAGTACACACTGGTAATCGACAACTTACGTGTTAGTTATTAGTACAACAGCGCATACCAGGCTCGTTTCTAAATTATCGCATAGATCGAGATTCTCTCTTAGAAACCAATTATGGATTGTACGAACTTTCTCTTCGAATTTCCTTCCCAAATCGCGTTTCGAAAAAACCACCATGCCGCGATTTTATTGCCGCAGGTCAGCAAAGTCCAGTTCCTGTCTGTTCCTTTATGACGAGGAAGCCGAAAAGAAGATATGTGTACGCGATTGGTCGAAGCGATAGCCAGTCAGAAAGTGTCTCGACCGAACAACCCAACGATATACAGTATGCGTCGAGTGTTTAATCGCGTTATCGCCGTTTGTTTGCCGTCTATCTATAGATGATATTCCCCTGCGATCAGCGTTGCAACGTTCGCGTGTGCGCGCCACTGTTTACCAGGTAACACAGCTTCGAGCACGCACGCTTTCTAACCAGCGCGTTGCGGCTAATTGCACCTGTCAGCCAGACATAATCGATCCCATGCAAAGAGGGGACGACGAAGAGGTGGAAGGAACCGAGTGAAACATTGGCCGCGCATGATGAATGATGAACCAAGTCGTTGATTTCGTGAGGAGACAATGGACGACGTTGGGGTAGATGTTTGTCTGTTATTTGGGTTACGTTTACGTTTTCAAGGATGGAAATTAATCTTGCGTGCGAACTGGCGAACTATGATGGACTCCAGAGGAATTAAGGCAAAGCAAATCTCATATATCGTTTGTTAAAGAAAATTACATTTCTTTTTATTCAACGAAGGTGCTATAGAGGTAAAAGTCGTTCTTCTTTCTTCAGTCCGTCTTCCGTGTCCATTTTTCGGGAACAATCCTTCGGTGTTACGAAATGACGAAGAATTTAAAACGAACGACTTAGAGAATTATGATCTCTCGCTCCTCTTGTATAATAATTTATCAACTAATAATATTGCTGAACGAACCAGTTACAAGTTACAGGTTACAAACTTTCAATTTACAATCTTCCAATTTCTTCTCGAATTACATTGTCGGACGGTTAAATGAAGAACATACGTTGCGTTAAATTTCCATTGAAGTTACGGAACTACCTTCTAGTCGATCGATTTTCTCTCTCAAGGAATACCCGGAAGAAAAGTGCAAATATTGTTCTAAAATTTTCAAACAGCTGTGCCGCAATAGCGCTTTGTCCATCTTTTGTCTATCGCGTGTCCAAGTTTTTATTTTCAAGTTCTCGCGCGCAAGCACGCGGTCAATATATCAAAGCGCGACCGTGTACGTGTAGATTTTTCTGCGAATCGGTGAAAATATCGCCGGAATCCCCGGGGGGAAAAATTGAAGTTTGCCGTTGCTCTCGTATCGGCAAATTCACGAGTCGTCGGTATTCCTCTCGAACGCGCTCGCGTTCGTCCGCCGAGAGAGCTTGACTCTCCAGTCCCATACAAAAGCGTAATCGGGCAGAAAATATCGGAGAACTTTCGAATGTAGGGGAGGTTACCGATGTATTTGAAAACTTTATACTGCTTTTACACTCCACTATTTCGGCCGAGCCGCGACAACGCGGCGCGCGAACTTGCCCATTTCGACGCCGATCGAAGTTTCGCCTTCTATATCCTCGAAAACATGATCGTCCCGTTTCGAGTGCATTGCATCCACAAAAGAGATCAGACTTCGGTATCCGTTTGAAATCGTACAAAACGGCGAAACATCGACTTCCGACTTTAGAACGTTTTGTCCTTGCACTCTTCTTTGATTTTTTTTATTATTGATTATACCGTAAGTATACTGGATGCAACTGGCACCCCCATGGTTTGGCGAGTTTTTACAAAAACCAAACAGCATCCGTTTGTCTGCCATTTGTCCACATTTGTCCAACCAAAATTTTCGTTTGTTTACCCTTTGAAAAAGAGTTACCACCGGCTGGAAAGTTAAAAAAATCGTACATCAACGTCCCATGGACTGTTTCATCCATTTTTAAGTGGGACTCGATTGTCCGCGAATTGTCCACGTTTGTCCACTCTTCAAAAAAAAAAAAAGTTACGACCAAACGAAAATTTAAAAATATGTGACATCAACGCCGCATAAACTTTTTCATTGTTTCGACCTGACACGAAATGTCACCAAATGAAACCAAAAATGAAGATTGCGAAACATATTCGTAGTCGTAGAGAATGTATTTACGAGGAATTCGTACGCGCAGGATGCTCTACGTAACACGCAAAAATACGCAAAAACGTCCGAAGCAAAGTAGATATTCGTTACATTATTTAGCGAACGAAAGAAATCTGTAATTCTTTGGTTGCGTTCTACAGAGGAATCTTTTATTCGTCTTTTCCTTCTCGAACGTTTCACCGTAAATTTTTCTTCGATCATTCATCGTTCCATCGATTCTAACTCAAACATCTATCTCTCTTCTCGTCATTCACAGACGAACGTTCTCAAGTAATTATTTCCATTTTCTTGCCGAATCGAAAATTCCTATTGCAGAGTTCGTCTTTAATACAGAATTTCGCACAAATTGCGCACCATCAAAAGGATCGGTGGAACACGCGAAAAATGCAGGGAATGCAGGGCGTAGTGTCGTATGAAGAGCCGTGGCGCGGATCATTAGGAACTAATGCAGCTGCTCGAACACGTGTTCTGAGGGCGAGCGTCGAATGACCGTAGTAAAGGCACTCGGTAAACTGCAATATTGAGTGAGTTATTCCATAATGGGTATTTACTGGGCAGAGCCCGTGCATCGTCCGGCTGGCCGATGCAGAGAGCACATATACGACGTTATGTGCATCGATGAGGCATACGCGCTATGTATGCGCGGTTTATAAAGAGAACCGGCTGGCGAGCCACATTTGCCAGGCTTGCTGGTACTTTTACATCGTCCTATATCGTTTTCGTTTGCACTGAATTTTATGCGCATTATCGAGCTTCGTAATGTTGTTTTCGGAATATCTGTGGAAACAGTAAATCCCGGTTTGGCTAGAATTTGAAATTGAACGTTGCAATTCTCTTTTTTTCTTTCCTCCCGTGGACTTTCCCATTTCTAAAGGTTTTGTTGAATAATTCAATTTCGACGACGATTTATGAGAAAACTGGACAATGTTGTCCTGTCGCAAGAGAAATTCAATTTACGGTCGAAAATCTGAATAGAAAATCAATCTAGAGTATTTTCTTGTTTGTAGATTTTCGTTTTGAACCTTTCGTCGGATAATCATTTTTTAAATTGTATATGAAAATTCGCAATTAGAAAAATGTAACTTACTTGCGCTTAAGAATATCATCTACCACGGCAGTTCGATTAAAGATTGATATATTTCGAATATTTTTTTTTTTATACTAAATGAACCGCGAAAGTCTTCCCACGACGCTCGATCATCGACTGACTATGTTTTATAGAATAAAGATCATAGACGGTTAACAAACTGGCTCCGTCTGTAGTCGACGGAGAGGAATGGCGGACAGCTGCAACCTCTGGTTATCGAACGTTTTTTTGGTCAAATTACTTATTTACCGGTGACTAATAGCGAACATTCCACGGTGGAAGTAACGCCAAGCTGCGACTCGACGGTTCCATCGCGGGCAAGCGCGCGTCTGTTCGATCCAACGATCTCGAATCGGCGAAACGATCCTTCTTCGTTCGTCCTCGTTGGTTTCCACCTGTTCGCAACATTCTGTCGACATTTGTCACGCAAAAACGTCCGTTCTGACGAATGTATGTCATGGAATTAACAAATATTTCGACGCGTGGGCTACATAGAATCGCGACATGCTCGTTCCGCCGGATGAAAACGGATATACATGCAAAGTATCCGTTACACAGAAGTTCGACTTCCTCTGGTTGCCGCTCCAGTTTAACGACTGGCGTGGTTATAGCACAGCAAGTAATAACGCCATACGGTAATAACCGTAACTGATAGAAGTTGCATGTCGTGCATTCGCGCAATTATATTCTTTCCTTGATATCACGGTACTTGGATTCTCGTTGTTTTCGTTCGAATCGCATTTTCTTTGCGTCCGAGAAATCGTATCTTTCTCCTAATTAAACTAAACTTTCTTCAAATACGATTCCATAGGAAGATAGTGTAAATGTAAAGTGCGTCAATAAATTGTTCGCATAATTAACAAACTTTTTCGCGAAACTTCAACGACAGTAGCAGTGTATCGTCTTTCATAATGTATCAAATTTCGCTACACCTGAAACATGTCATAGCCTGATACACCGACTACCTACAACTCTTGTACATTTTCTATTTTCCGTATAGGAAATCTGTAATCTGAGAATAAACTCATAGACCATACTTTCGTCTTGCGTACCCTTGTTGTCTTCCAGCGAACAAATCCATCGAGTTGAATTCTCGCAGCTCGTGTATATGAACTCGGTCTTTCCCCGAGTTTCTTCGATGCAAATGAGGAAACGTAATTTTCAACTACGCGTTTCGCGTGGTTCTGGCTCAAAGGAGAAATTGCATTTTGCACCGTGTCGACGAGTGATCGCGAAAGGGAAATCGAAGGGTAATTTGAACGAGAATTCGATTGATTAGACGACGTTCGAAATTTTTTCGCTCAATTTCACACGACATTTTAAACGAATCTATATTCTTGGAGTAACGGTCGATCCTCGTGGTATACATTTACGTTGTCTCGCAGGATGTGAGTCAAGAGGAAGGAAACTACGGCAGGCTCCAAATTATCGAGTCATATCGACGAATTAGATAGTTCGTAACCAACGCTTAAGCTCAGGATCCTTAAGCTTCCGCCCCATTACAAACTCCCGATGCATTTTGCCTCGATCTCTGGTGCGTGTACCACGGTGAATCAATACTTTGCGCGAAGCAGAGTATGCAATCCAATTAAAAGTTGCCGTTGGCATCTCTGCGTCAGACAATGAATAAACTTTTCTATCCGGCCGGAAATGCGTGCGACTTTTTCGCATAAATTTTGAGAGCTTCCTACTTAATGTGCGTTACAGTCGGCTAAACTGGACCGTTTGACCACTTTTCTGATTATTCAGTGACGAACGCCGATAAAAGTTTGGTTAATTTCTCTCGATTGCTTTTGATACGGCGGATGAAATAAATACCTTCGATCGATCGATGCGAATGTGACTAATTATTGTAAATTTAATTATACCGTCAAAACTTGGATAAATCGAGAGGGATAAATATTTTTGATAGATTCGCTGGTTTTCTCTAAACGAATAACAGCCGATGTTTGGATAGAGGATCGATTGTTGTTTTATAACGATGAGTATCTGCGCTGTAATCGATCTGCATTTCCAAACTTCTTGTATAAATATAGCGCGGCAAGTTTTAACCGGCCGCAGTGGAACGGTCGGGTTGTGGTCAGACGCCTGGCAACTGGGCGAGTGTTTTAGGATTACTCGAGGCACTCTGCTTATCCAATCAATTCCAGGCTTTTCTACTCAAAAAGAACTTCGAAACCTGACATTTATTTTCTTTTCATTCCAATAATATTACTTTATTAATCAATAATATTATTGTCACGCGATATTGTAATTCTATCTATTTATAATGTGATAATAATACGACCCTAATAATATTACGCGCGTAATGTACACAAATTTTAAACAGAAATTCAAGTAGATGAACAAATCAAACATTAGTTGTTCACACGCCGCGAGTTCTCGCTCTTCTATGAATGTTGTTTAATAATTAATACACCGTGATTATCGGGAGGGAGGTAAATTACTAAGAGAGAGTTGAAATTACTAATAATCAAGCAAGTTCCGCAGGACGGAACAGAAATGCCAAAATACTGTTTCGGCGAATCACACGTTGTAACGTCGCGGAAGTTAACCGATTCGCGTGCATTCGGCAATTAGGTGACTGTGAACAGGTTCGCGTGGTTCCGGTTCTCCGTAACAGCTACCACCGAGTCCTGATAAGTTTCGACGACGTTCAAGTTGCCCGGAGATTTCGCCGCCTCAGCTGGAGCTGACGTTTACTTCCGCCACGGGAATTAAAATCCACTTAACTTGGCCCTGTTCCGGAACATAGATGTACATCGCGACTCTGAAGAACTTGGCGCGAGTTTATTCCAACACTAAATGACGCGTAAACTGGAATTTACACAACATATTCGTAATCCGTGATTAGGTGTATGTTTTTGCATTAGTTGGAAATTTTATTACATGAAAGGCATTACGTTATACTTGAAAGTTATTTTAAATATACCGAATTACAGATTCAGTTGATTATCTTCACCGTTTCGACCAGAACGCAATACAGATTCTCATCTATCTCGTTCCTATTTCTTATTTTTTGATATATTTGTCATCTTTAATATCAACAAACGTCGAAAATAGATTTCACCATCAATCGTACATTCAACATGAGTTTCGATTTGCAGGAGATCTTTATCTCTTACTTTATCCTCAAGACGAGCAAACTGTTGCAACCCTTAATCGCCATCTACCGATTTCTTCTCTTTCTCGATTCTACCACAACGTCTAACAAACTCTATCACCATCGTCAGTGAACGTTTGAACTTTTTCCGCTAGAAAAAACTTGATAAATCCTCGCCATCGGAAACAGGTTGCGCATTAATTAAATCCAACTGTAACGAGAACCGAAGTCGGCAACGATCATCTAATTTATGGATGTTGGATTTTCATTAAGACCTGGCGACGCGAACTGTACGATCGATCGAATGGATCGATTAGGTTTTCCGGAAATCTTTCTGGGGCGGGTTCAACGGTGTCGTCGTTAAGAAGACGAATTACCTTCCACGGAGACGGAATCTTCAATAAACGTGGTTGGCTCGCGGAGTAACTCATTTCTGCCTGCGACGGCTATTAGTCTTCTTATTCGTTAAGCTGAGTCAGGTTTTATTGACCGAGTGGAGACAGATTCGTCTAGTCACCGGAGAAATTGTCACCGTGACGAATCCCTGTTTTCTCCGTTGACAGACCAGTAAATAGCGTCTTCATCCATCGTCTCCTTCGTCCATTAACCTGGCGCTATTGAACGCTCCGGGCGGACGTATTTTTACGGCGATTCTTCCCTGTAGAATGCACCAACTTGTTGCTGCCGCCGCTTTTCGAATTGCGTGTACACTCGTCTGTCCTGCCTTTCAATTGATTCTCCACGGAATCCACCACTTTGCGAATGTTACGTCTAACTACACGGGTACCGGAGTAAATCACTGTTATCAGATTGTTCGAAAAGTTCACAAGAAAATTTTAGAAGAATGTCAAATATCGTATTTCTATGGGAAGATTTCCCTTTCCTTCCGAAAGCGACGCACATTTTATTAAATAATGTCAGACTTTTCCTTTAACTGCTGTATTCGATGTCCAATCGAAAACAGCATTTTGTTAGGCAGCGTTTTTCTTTTTCTTAAAGCGCGTAATGCAAATCGATTGATCAGAAACGTTGTGATTTTTTTTTTTTTTTGCACAAGCCGGTAAGTTCCAGAGGACAATCTGGAAACTTAGATTTCCGTTGTCCAGATATTCCTGCAATTTTCAAAGGGAGTTATCATAGGAACGCGTATGAATATTCGAACGAACGCGATAGAATTAGCGTAGACTCGTTAATTGCTCGGGCGGTTCGCGGCTAGGCAAGTTCCCCGGGGGAATTATCGAAAAATTTAATATGCAAACGAGCGGAATGCGTACGAGACGAGCTGCGAGGAATCGACGGAATCGAAATTTTCGTTTTCGCGAAAAATCGGGCTTTTCGATCCCCTACTTTGTTCCCTGGTATCCGTCCTGCTGGCAGGTTCGTAAAATACGAGCGCGCGCGTCATCCAGCCGCGATCTGAAGGGAAAATTTTAAATTCCGCATTATTTTGCATAGTTACGAGGCTACCGGCTGCTTTCGTCGACACGATCTTTATGCATAAGGCGACTGGGAGTCGATTAATAAGAACGTTAAGAGTGGAATTATTGTTAGAAATTCTTCGGGGAATTATTAACCCCGCGGCTGCGTCCAAAGCTCTCCGTGTTATTGTTCCGCTCGATATAGTCGCGTTAAGTGTATCGTTGCTCGCCGGAAACGTCCATCAGGTATCAGAAGTTTGAGCGATCTTGAAAGTTATATTCGATTAAAAATGACGTACTTATTATCATTATTATTACCGCCTTTAGCAACGTTGTTGCATTTTAGCGAACATCTGATGTACGTAACTATACAAGCATATACAAGGTGATCCAGTTTTTTCCCGTTAAACGTTATCGGTATATTTTATAGGTCAAGATAAGAAAAAACTTTCCTATAAACACGCCTCATTGGAAGCGTTAGAGAGTTATAACAAGTAAACGACATACGCAACGAGCGGCAACGAACGTGCGTTACCACAGCGCAAAGTACAAAGTATGAACGGATTAGGAATCACCCCCCACCCTCCCCGCCCTCGCAAATTATAGCCGGTTCAACAAGACGAGTCAGGAAGTATAAACAAAATGACCGCGCGATATTCACGTGATCGATACTGCGGCTGCAGTTATTGGCTGTCAAGTGTCTGCCGAGGGCCTTTAGCCCGATCGAATAACATTTTTTCCGGAACAAACTGTGAGCCGGTTCTGTTCCGTCAATGCATCGAGTACGTGCATTTGGGTTAGGTTAGGTTTGCATCTATTGACTTGCCTCGTTGAGTACACTATAGGCATCGTATATAATAGGTTGTCCCGAAAGTTTCTTTCCTTTATTTTTAAGGAAATAATAGACGCACAACCTGTTTTCGTTTTATATTATTTTATTGAATCACGTACGATCCATTTTGTTCTATTTCTATTATTACGATCGTACATGATTCGATAAAAATAATACAAAACAGTGAATGTGGTGCGTGCATTATTTCCTCACAAGACGAAAGAAACTTTTCGGACAACCTAATAATATAATAAAAGAATTTCACGAGCATATCATGAACGATGGAAGAGTATAACACTTTGAAATACGATGCGTTCCAGATCTGCTACCTCAAGGTGATTCCAAGGAAGAATTACTTAATAGAATGGTATCGTATGTCCATGGAACAGCGTCTGTTGTTGAAGCAGGAAATAGATCGGTTGTTAGCGACCGTCGATCGCCGAGGTAGTTGGTGAAAAGTTTTTCCAGCCGGGTTATCGCTCGGATGTTTTCTACGAGAGATCTTTTGCCGTGCCTTTATTTCGTGGTCGAGCTATGTAGAAGAACTCGGTAACGATGTTTAAAATCCTTTCAATGGGTCAACTTAACGAGCGGCTTCTTGCTTCGCGTTTCGTAACGTTGATACTTCCTCGTTGAGTCAGAAGCGTCAGATAGAAAGAATCCACGAGGGTTGGAATAACGTTTGCCTTGTTTCCTTTATTCGCCTTCCGTACCCGGCAGACGATAAAAAATATGGTTCGTTGAAATTGTTTCGAAGAACGACGTATCCCGTTGAGCAGTGGCAGAATAATGATGAAGACCGCTGCTATTAGCGGAGACTGCGCGCGGTTTATGACACGCTGCTGAACGTTCTAAATCGCAGTCGCGGAACTGGAAGTCGTTTTCGGAAGAGAGATCGCGGTTTATTACGTAGAGTTTATGTTGTTGCCTTTTGTGTTGCGATTGGTGCGCGTAAACGTCGGAATTTTTTAAGCATGTGCTCTCTCTCTCTCTCCCTCACTCTTTCAAGTATGCTACTCTAAATATACAGACTCTCTGGATTAATAAATATCTCATATCTAAGAAAAAAGAACAGTTCTTCATCGTCAATGGAATGAAATCAACGATAAGACCGAATAGTAAGCAAGGTAAAGATGACGATAAGATCAAGCAAGAATTTATCATCGGACTTGGAATGCTTAGTTTTAGAAGAAATGAAAGGTAAGAGGGAAAGAGGGAGAGAAAGATGAACAATCTGAAAGCTGGAAAAAGGTGGTAGGATTATGGCATAAAAACTGGTGGTTCAATTTACGGTATAAAAAATGGCGGTTCTCTCAATTCCGTAGCGCAGAACAAACAGAAAGCGATGACAGAAAGTGGCGGGCATGGACTCGCAAAATACCCATGAAAATTTATCGTCGATGTCTGTGCAACGATCGTTGGAGCACACGGTTTTATCGTGTAACATCAACAATGTTGTCGGGTAGTGGACGAAACGCGAAGAAAGTAAGAAAAAAAGGCACGACCGTAAAGCATAAGTCGCCATTGGCAACTGTAAAATCTGTAATTCAATAACGGCTGGTACTTCGTCGGCGTTTTTCTGCCGACAATTCGAACAGAGCTCGTTCGGCAAACGTTCGATAAGCCGTTTGGTTGTAAAATTTCCTGTCAGAGTCAAACGGGTAGGTAGTGTAGCTTACAAAGTTGACAAAAAATACAGACTTTATCGAGAGTGATTCCTGCAAAAAGTGAGATTTCTTCTAAATAAGTAATCGCTTAATCGTCACGACGACAAACGGGCAGTGATAGATACTCGAATCAAATAACAATGCTACGAAACTTCTATTATACGTACTTCGATCTCTATTTCCTTGTTAGTACGTTTTTTTTATTTTTTTTTTATTTTTTTTATTATTGATCCTCTGTGAACATACAATACCTGATTGATGATAAATGCCGCGATATAAACTCGTTACTCTTCACGGATAACCCACAATCGCGCGTCAACTGTTCGTCAATCAATTTCTTTCGTGTTGACGCCTCTTCTATCCGAGGCTTAATTCATCTCGACAATTATTATACGCGCCTCTATCAAATATCGCCCACGTTGACCCAAATACTCGACTCACTTTTCCCTTTCTTTTCTTCCTATTTTCTATTTTCTTCGTCTGTTTTCTCTTCACTCAAGTCGATATCTCCTGTTCCCCTCTCATTTCTGTGCGCACCCCTTTGACCCGGGCGAATGGCCGCGAACAAACAAAATCGTTGAACCGACGTTAAATATTCCATGATTGCCAAACCGAGCGCATAATTTTTCGGCAAATCGTTTTCCCATGCGCGAGAAATAAACGAGCCATCCGGTACAGTCGGCCTAAATGGAACACCCGGTACACACGACGCTTGTCCGCAATCATTTTTTCAGCACGATCATTCGACTATACGGATAAAATATTAATAATCGCTTTTGCAAGCTTCGAAATCCGAAGCCTGAGCCAGCCGCGTTTCGAATCTCGTCCTCGTCTCTCGCTACAGCCCGTTCGCGCCATTTCTCTTCCTTTGTTTTCTCACTTGTGCTCTGCCGCCCCTTCTTTTTCCTCGTTGCTCTCGAACGAGCAATCGTTTCTAACGAGAGGTAACGGCTCGTTTTCGAAGCCGCGTCCCGCGGAATTCCAGTCGAATTGAAATTAATTAGCGATAAATTCTCGAGGCACGACGCGTCGATGGCTCTCACCCTCTCGCCCCGCCCCATCCTCACGTTCACAGTGTTCGACAATGAAAAAACGAATCTCCACCCGTCCCTCCGCCGCTGTAGCTAAATAATCGCGAGCAAACGATCGCGCCGATGAGTACGCGAATTTTACAGGGGCCAATTGGATGGTGGACGCAGCTCGCCTCTCACGTTAGATTTATTGTCGCTGGATTTCAAAAGTTCGATCGATTTTCGTAGGTTATTGTCATTCGGAGAAATTATTACAATGAATACGAGAAGCCATTGGTAAAACATAATATCTATTGTAGTGTTTACATACTAATTAATTACGTCGAAAGAAATTAAATTTTTTTGTCGTTTGGTAATATTTTCAAGATTATAAGAATTTGATACCATGAGAAATGAAATGTATTATAGAACCTGATAAAAGAGTGCTTCGTTGGAGAATAAGGATACGTGCCAGTACTCTATTCAAATTTAATTTTTCTTTGAATTTCAACCTTTCGATCCACCGAGAAACGATTTTGCTTTTATAAACTTTAACAAATCCAAGATCGGTAGAATGATAAGCAACGATAAAGTGCAGATAAAGTGAAACTTTCGCGTTTCATTAGGTCGTCCCGGAAGTTTCTTTCGTTTTATATGAGAATAATAGACGCACAACATTTTTTGTTTTATATCGTTCTATTGAATTACGTATGATCCATTTTGTTCCAATAGAACGCGTAAAACGAAAGCAATTTCCGGGACGACCTATTAATTTGTCGCCAGTGTTAAATAGTCAAAGGCGAGTAAATCTGGTGATCTGAAAGTGGATTAACGAATCATATCTGCAGATGTCGACATAAATTGTGAAAAGTTGCAAGTGCAGTGGCCGAATATTCAGAAAAGGTCGAAGTTCGCACAGAGGAGACAGCCAAAGCGAAGTGATTTTTGCCGCGGCTCGATAAATTATTTAACGAGACGGTGAAGTATCGTACGACGTTCACCGATCGATAAATTATTTATCGCGTTGCTTTCTACCCGTCAGACTTTCGCCAGTTCGACTTCCGTGGCCCCGTGTTCTCAGATTTTCTGGCACGGTGCCGCGGTTTCCTTCTCCGAACGCGGAACTGCATCGGCGCATGCAATATTTGTAAGCAAACTGCCTACGAATGATGTAATTCCCTGCTGTTCGCGAAAGTTTTCGCTCTCCTTTTCTTCGAACTCGAAAATCTAGGCTAAATTTTTGCACTTATTCCAACTTCTGAGCCAGGCTTCGCGCGACCCTCATATTGCGTCCAGGCAGTTTATCAATTTGGGCTTCTGTTCCAATGTGTTTCGTGTAGATTTCAATGTACACATTTTATGTTTCTTTAGAGTAGAGTACCAGCAGAGATAGGTTCAATAGATGTCCCTAGTAGTTTATTATTTAGAATATTCTGTTCTTTTTATAGCAGACTCTTGAGTTAGATTCCTTTACTGCAGTTGTTACTTTTATGATCTACTCTTGTATAATAATACACTATACCTAACAGAAGTACCAACAAATTTAGTAGATCCTTCTACTGGTTCTTTCTGCAGGATAGTCCGTTATTCTCGTGACAGACACTTCGGTCATGCATGTTTAATGTAACTGCTATCTTTTTGATCCAATTCTATGTGGTATTCTATATCCGGTGTCAAATTGCTTATATTTTGCATCTCTCGTAGACTCTACGCAAAGAAACGCTGCACACAACGAATCAAGAATATTTTATTTCTTACGTGAAATCAATCTCTTGCCTTGTGATTTTTTTACTAGTTACGTAAGACAGTGTTAGTTTGTCCCCGCCGCGACATCATATTAAGGTATTTTATAGGGCGTGCATTAATTTTCTTAGAAACTCTTTGACGATGTCTTATTTGGCGTATTATCTATACATGATTCTTCGAGAGTCTAACCTTACCGAAACGGAGATATTCATTTCTAAAGTTGACAGTTTTAACATCGTTAAAATCGTTCTTACAAAGTTGTTAAAAAATTAATACGGTGTAAAACGGTTAAAGAAATCCTTTCAAAAAAATCAGCTCCAGCCTCATTGTTTTCGAATAAAAGCGTGTGAAACGCGCAAAATCGATTAATGCAAGTGCCGAAACTGTCGTGTTTATTATAATATAATGTGAAATTGCCGTTCTTTACTTTTGTGGAATATCGTCGCGCTACAAATATCTTAAGTGACGCGTTATTGAAGCACGATAATTGATTTTTGTATTCGATAATTTCTAGCCACGATCAACATTCATCTTATCAAATGTTTGATCAATCAGAAAATAAATGGCACAAAAGCTGATCGTTCGTTTCAAGGCGGATTTTAACAAATCATATTTGACGTAACGTCATCGTCTTTTTTCCCTTCTCACTAATGGAGTAGATCGGTGTAACTTCTGACCGGTGCGAGTGAAACTGTAATTAGAATTGAAACTAAACTTCCTCAGAGATCCAATCTTCTTTATATCGAGTTAGCGCTACGAACCACGACACGAATGATATTCGATGTTATAAGAAATCGAAATAATTTTCCGAATAAATCATCTAGGAACGTACCAAGAGACAGGAATAGCTAATTAGCTCGAATCTTGGCGTTCTAGCAACACGTTTATTAGACTTCGTGAAACCGAACACCTTGCAGCGCGTTCTGCAAGTATATTCTATGCATTTCACGGGCAAAAGGAAACGCGAGGCACTTCATCGGAAGAGACGATCGTATAGCAGCGTGGTGTAGCGTTTCCAATTGACTCGCTCTCGACTCCGTGCCTTCATTCCGCGTATCCTGACTTCTCTTTTTCTGCACGAGTCTTCAGATTCGTGGCCAGCATCTTGCAAAATACTCTCGCGATATCGGCTTTCCGTTCACGGCGAATGCAAATTTACCACGCGAGCTAACACTCGATGTTCCTGCCTGTACGCCGTTTTAGCCCAATTTTATCGCGAATTCTAAACAATTTTCCACGCCTCGTCTCTCGTAATTTATATCGATCCAGTGTTTGAAAGCTCGAGATCATCGGTTCTCTGAAAGTTCTTTCTCTCGAGTAACGTTTGTCTTTGGAGTATAACACTCGGAATCGTCGGAATTCTTGAGATGACAAAAGATGCGTTCGCCGTGTGAATTAAGGACCTGAAATTTATGCTTCCTTTAAGAATATATACGATGGACGCGAGTTTACACTTTGTCGTATACTCTAGGGGCTGACTGTCTTGCGACGCAATAAAGTACGAGTTCCTCTCTGTCCCTTGGCGCTTCAGAGAAAAGGGAAGGAATTTTCTATGCCAGTGACTTGCGCTTCTTTTCGGTCGATATCGAAATCCCGATTCAGAATTACAAGTCTTTTGTCGGCTACTACTATTGTTCTCTTGCAAATTTTCGAAATTCCACGATTAACTACGAAATGTTCGAAACGAGTTTTCCAATCTTCGATATGTTATTAGTGGTAGACAAATTCATATTCGCTAATAGTACATCATATATTGTCAGACATTCAAAATTCAATAGTTCGTAGTAACCAGTTCAAACTAATTTCCAACCACACCCTCGCCAATATAGAACTACAGCGTACAAACAGCACAACATCGACCATCATCATCGATTTGAAACAGATCATATCTTCGCAAATAGGTTACGTTGAATCTGTGTTATTTGTCGTCGAAATAACGACATTTATCCACTAAACAAACGAGGCACGTGCCATTAAATTGACACGAATCGCCGTTTGAAAATTGTCGTGTCACAGTTGCATGCCCAGAAAATTGAATCAGCTAGAATTTCAAGCGAAACAATCCGTATGTATGTACCATAGAATTTAAAAATTGGTGAAATAGGCCAACTTAGAATTTTGTAATCTCGGGAAACTCTCTCCTTGAAAATCTGCCGAAAGAAAGAGAAAAATTTTTGTTTTTTATAATTTGACGTGGCAAAACTAACAAGCGGATTCGATTTCTGTACATAGTATAGAACAGAATTTCCAGTCAGCGTTTCTATGTTCAGACTAATCTCGAGAACCGCTGTATGGGTTTGATGCTGTTTTCGCCGTTTTAAAGAGCGTTTCTCGAGTAAGGTATAGGCGTATGACTTTGGGAAGCTTCTAAAGTATGAATCTCTACGATATAACCATAGGAAATTAAGCAGGAACAGAGAATACGAACAACAGATACTTCACGGATGTTCACGCGAATACCCTTCTTCGCTACGATCGTGTTTTGTTTATAATCGCTGTAACAGCGAGGCAATATGATCCTCCTCCGAGCGACGTCTCTCTGTTTTCGACGTGCAGCATGTCAGAAGCTTCGCGACGTCGCTGGGTGTCGTTTCACAGGCTAGAGAACGTTTACCCAGCCAACAGAAATTTCACAAAATCGTCAGCCATATTGTTAGCAAAGATGTATATATAAGGTCCTGGGAAAAGACCGGGTACATCAGCTATTACGTAAATACAGTTGCAAAAGTGATTAAAAAATTCTTGTATATTGCATCTCTGCCTGCAAGAAATACACAGACGATACGATGAATAAACGATTATCCAAATTCAGGTTAGATGGTCTTAGACGCGCATCTAGCGTTCAACTCACGCAGCAGGCCATTAGATAACACGATCGTGCGAATCGCGGCACTTTGAGAGCTGTTTAGAACAGTTAGCAGGCTGCCGCGTACGTGCGTCGCCGGTTGTACGTGTCGAATTGCATATTCGTCGTGCAGGCACGCTCCAGCGTCTGGCCGGACATCGCGGAAGTTGCTACTGATTTATAATCGCGGTTCACCGACCTGTCACGATTCGAAGTTGCCGCGAAACAAACGCCTTTGGGTACGTGACTTTCGCGCGCGAACAACTATGCGAAACTTTCATCCGTTGCTGTTCGGCCCGATACGCCGCGATATTCTTCTCCCAGTTTCCACTCCATTTTTAACATTCACCGGTGCGTTCTTGAAACATGGAACGATATTTCGGAGACGGAGCATAAACTCGCAGTTGTGGTATTCGGTTGTTGGTCCACGGAGCTTACGCGAACGGAACTAGAACTGACTTTATAGACGACAGAAAATGAGCGCATTTTTCTGTTATACTTACTTGACTTTGCTACGATCTTCAAATTTGTATTTTACGTTCCAGTCTTGTTCTCGTTTCGGTGGTTAAAGAAGCTTCTCATTTGAAAACGAATGGAGCAAAATTTAAAAACGGTTCTTTCATATTGCTGTCAAGTGTAACACATTTTGTATCGAGTTTTGTATCGAATATGATCGAGTGAAAGCAGCAGCAGGGTTAAAGATATGAAAGATAAAGAGAAAGACAGAGAAACTGTAGACTTATCTTACAAAAAGTTTCAACGTCGTTTATCATTTGTCGAGCATCGTAAGTACATACAGAAATAATTATCGTAATAATCGTACGTAACATAATATTCGACTAGTTAACACGAGCAGATAAGAATGAGAACCTACGATGCTCGTCGCGTGATCGTACGCCACAGTAGAATAAGTCAGCGCTCGGTCAGACGACAATGTCAGACGCTGCGAATATTTCACTGTTTTACGATACAAATTGCATATTACCATGGAAATGTTGAGTCCGGTGTTATCGTAAAATAATATATTTAATAATAAACAAAGCCGATATAGCAAACAAAAATCGAAATTGGTAATTTCGGAAGCGGTTCTCGTCTCGATCGTCTTTGTTTGCCTATTTCTCTTTCTCAAAAGACCACGAAACTTTTTTTCTTTTCTTTTTCCTATCACTTTTTCTTTTTCTCGTTTCCTCCGGCTCTGAAAGAGAATGCCAAGGTGAGAACGGTAAGACCGTCGAGATTCCCTTGAATCTTCTTTGGCACGCTCTTGGTCGAGCGTCGAGAGAATAGACACGGGCAACCACCGAGACACAGGGTTGCGAGAAAAAGCAGGATAGAATGGAAGAAAGGAAGACCGCAGAGAGGAAACGGAAAAATGGGTGGTGGAACGTATTCGTTATTTTCTTCCAGGCTGTAGCGACTCGACGGGAAAAATAAGTTGTGCCTGGCTGGCGAGATCTTATCGCAATTCAGATGCGAGATAAAGCGGCGGTCTTCTGATAAATTGTATAGAGATCATGTTAACGGCGTATATAGTCGTATATAGTTACGATATATAGTCGTCCGTCTGCAGGAATTTCGATAAATCGATGAAAGTTACGGAAACTTTTCGAACGAGAAAGTCTCACTCTCTCGTGGATTTGATCTTTGCTCTAACAAATATTTCTTTCTTACTGGAAACATTCTATCCGCGGTGAAACTCTGTGAAACTCGATAAAACTTGACTTTTTTAATATATAGTTGCGGCTTGCGAAAGTATTTGGACACTTGCCATAAAACATTTGTATATATTATATAAAAGATGTTGACATTTCACTAGTGCTACGTAAGGACACCGTTGCCACGATTGACCATGAATATATTGATCAAACTCGGAGAAATACTCGATTTAAATACTTTTGTCATCTCTGTCGCGATATACATTTCTGTCAAATATGTCATAATTTCTACGTATACTTTCAAATTTGGTACGAATTTTACCAATATAATCACGACAGTGGTGACTCGTTACAACGCTGATGAAATTTCAGAATGTTCCATGTAACACGCACGATACGCTCATAAACGATGTCAAACAAGAAACGCTTTGAAATACTTTTTATTCGTCGTTGTATCTTCAACTTTTCCTTCTGCTATATAGAGAATTACGTTATAGCGGAAATATCCCGCGGAAATAATCCTTTTATTCCAAAATTCGAGTTCGAGCCGACGATCTAAGCCCAGCTGGTAATAGCGTTTCATTTGTCTCGAGAATAGAATAGATGCTTCCAGTGGAGACGACGATCGCTCCATTCATAAGCTCCACGAGCTCCTTCCGGCCCGTGGTTTCGATCATCGGAGGACAATCGTGTCCGACAGCCACATAAAAGTCCGTCTGTGGTAAATCATCCGCTCGAAACGTCAGCTGAATCCCACTTACTTAATTGCCGGCCAATTTCTCGCGATCGCATTAGAGCCTGACATTCATCTCGTTTAATGTTCAGCAGCCAAATTCGAGGAGCGTGTTTGCTCGCGCGGGACACGTTGAAGTTTAGTTGCCAGTACAGATTCGACTATCCAGTTGAAATATGCAAGGATGGTCTTGGTACATGCTCATATCGGGGCGGTGCGATGCTTCTAGGTGACTTGCAGAGTTGCTCGAGGATCGCCCAGCCTCTTCGAGGCACGAAGTTTCGACTCGTGTAGGAATTAGTTACACTTGAGCGATTGACGCGTGCAAAGCTAATTTATTTTACTTGTTGGCAAATAAAATGCCCTAGTTCTTTGACGGAGATGTTTCTTAAGCATCAGCGCCCAGGAATATCTGGAATATTTCAACGTGTCGGATCGCATCGTAAATCGCGCAGGACGTAACGCGTGGATGATACGTTCCTTAAGATTGGGCGAGAAAGATCGGAAAATTCCTGTTAAAGCATCGATTTCGAATGGAGGAATCGTTAAGCAGAAATACGCATGAAACGTGGATACGATAGCGACACACGGAGAAATTGTGCGAGGTCTTCAAGAGCACGATTGCAAACGTACGATGGTTGTCCAACCTTGTACAATTCGCGGTGTTCAAATAAAATTCACAACCATTCGTATTCAACATTTCAGATTTTCCATACCTCTACTATTCGTTTTGGTATAAAACCGCTTCTTTGACCAATCTACCAGCTGATGATTTTTCTATCGCAAGGGCGGTCGACATATCGATTTATCACTGCCTAAGTGCCGTCTGGTAATCTCAAGGCCGATAAACCGACGGTCGCTGCAACATGGAAACGATCTTTCTTAGCTGAGACTCATAAGCTGCGGTTACCACTTATCGCGTCGAGAGAACGCCGCGATTTAACGATAATGGCGTGTTCTGCTCGTGTCCGGGTACGAGGACGAGGACGAGGCACATTCCAGGCGAGGTCTTCGGCAACTCGGAGGAGGAAGGTCGCGGAACGACGTCCTGTCGTCGTCCGCCTCGCAGCTGACAGTCATTGTCCTTACTTATCGCTTAATGGACTCCTTATTTCGCTGCATCTCGAGATAATCGTGAACCCACGACGTCTGACGAGGCTAGGGGAATTCTGATGGCGGTAGACGTTGGGCTTTCTGGTGGATTATTTCGAAAAGGGCTCGGAGGACCGCCTAGTGATTAATGGCCAGGACTAATTGGAATTTCGTGTTGTGCCGTCTGCCAGACGTCTCGAATAAAAAGAAGAGCGCAATGCGGAAACAATTGCAGAATAGATAACTTTTCCTTCGTTAAGTTTTTCCAATTTATCTTAAGAGAGTTGGATAACTATGTGACACGAAATTATTAACAAGATGTTGCGATAACATCTATGGTTATGACTAACGTACTACTGTATCGTGATTCTATTTATTTATTTAAGAATGTAACCAGACACGATTATCACGATGGCATTGGTAGTTTCAAATGGATGTGCAAGTGTGTACAGAAGTTATAAAATATTTGTTATAGGCATACACTCCACAGAAATCATCAGAGTGTACCGTATTTAAACGATTAATTAGCGAGACCATTTGTAGCGCTGATCATATGTTTAACACCACCGTTTACACTGTGTAAAAATCGGTTGCGCGTTCTCTCGTGCGAGTTGATCTTTTCTGTTCGTGCGTCGATACGTGTAATTTTATTGCATGTTCCAGTTATATGATCGTAAAGGGTTTATTCCGTTGATGCTAATAAATAAATAATATTAGTATAGTAATATCGATGTGTGTGCAGTCAATAGGTATCCTGTAACTTTTATTGTAGAGGAATTTCAATCCACGATAGTCACATATCCCTTTCAAATAGGACAGAATCGAATCGAATTTTATTAGAATTCATCGATTTCTTTAAAGTTGAAGAGTCCATTTCCTAAGAAACTTCCTGAGCCACGGTGCACGAGAAGTCGAATTTCCGGGCAAGATTATACAAACGAGTCAGCCTTTAAAGCGAATTGAAAACCACCAAGGTAACTCGATTAACCGTTTCCCACAGAGATTGTCCAAGCTCGAGGGATGGAAATCGAAAATTCAATGGAAAATCGCGACGAAGCTTGGCTACTCGGCTATTGGTCGGGCTAGACATTCAGATTCTCTACTTCTAAAATGAACGCCATCCTTGACCTATTTTGGTTTCCTCGGCGTATGAAACGTTCCTAAGGATCACGTCCCTGCTAAAGGGATTCAACAGTTGCTCGTTGAAACTTCTCGCGGAGTGGCACGAAAAATTTGCGCAACATCTGGTGGAATTGGTATGATTGGAAGGCAAGTTCGACAATTGGTGCGCCATGATCGTTTCACTGGGGCTGGTTATTGTCCGGTTGCAAAATAGAAAAGTTCTCGTTATGAAATTTTCCAACGACCGGGCATATGGTTTCGTGGCGAATACACCATTTACAGATTTCGCCTGTGCGCGAGTTAAAGATACGAGGCTATGATGACCTCAGCAACGTGGAATTAATACATCATAAATAGCTGCGTGTCACGTTAGTTAGCGTCTGACCAAGAGAGGCCTTAATCCCCTTAGCCGCTGTATGCTGATTTCCAAGATTCTCCGGTTAATTCTGGAGAAGAGAAATTATGCGAATTTCATTCTTCGACCAGCTAGACCCATCAAACACAGAGCAACATAGCCACAAGTATTGCAGATGTTTAGTGGAATGTTGCGGGTTTTACTGTAGAATGCAGCGTAATATCGAAGAGCGTAATCGCGTGATATGAAATACAGGCTTTCGGATGACATCCGGCTTAAGACGGCTCATTTACGAAATTCCGATTTTTTCTTGGATAAATTTATCGGTTTTTGTCAAGAGGATCGAAATGGCGGTAATGGCAGGATAAATTGTGTAACTACTTTTCAGGTGCTAGATTGGCGAGGTGATAAATGGTCGTAAGCATGATGAGATGGGATAGGAACGTGTTAATCACGAAATCTGCATATTCATTAAGGAATTTCAACGTCTCTTAATAAAATTTGAGCGGTCGAGCTCGAATTAAAAAATTTGAATTTGTATTAAAAAGATTGTAATCTTAATTGAAAAAGCTTAAACCTGAATTTGAATTAAAAAATTTACGATTCAATTTGAAAACGTAGGTACACGTTTGCTGTTGGTGTACCAATCGTAAAGGAGGTGAAAATTAGAAAATTGGAGAAAATATTCGAGAATAATATTCGGTGATCGGTATATATTTACCTCGAATGGGAGGAATAGAGAAAATTGCAAGAACGTGCGCGGACTGTGCTAAACAATGGAATAACAGTGACGATATTTGGAGAAAATTCGTGGAGGAGCCAAGCGGTTATCGCTGGCAATATAAAAATTCCATACGTCGCGTAGCCAATTTTGCGCGTTTCGTTCGTTTGCATGCCAACTCTTACGGCCTGCTTTTCGGTCGCTGAATGTAACTCAAGGAACACGTAAACTCGTAGCCATAAGATAGAGTCTGTTCGTCTTTTTGGCTGCATCTGTTTCATGAAGCTTTAACGCGATGCAATTTCGCGTGACTTCGGATATTATTAAAATTCAAGCGGACCATCTGGATGAAATAGATTTCTGGTTATTCTTTCCCTTTTTTTTTTTTTACAAATCTAATATGCGTCTCGACTAATGAAACGCTCGAACAAATACTCTTATTTGGATAAATTTCAATAAGGCTACGTTGAATCTCATATAACTAAGAAATCGCGAATCTCAGCTGCAGCGTAATTTTTTCTTTCTTTATAAAGCAGTCGAAAGACACAGGAAATAAAACGAAATACTCTAAAAATTTGTGGAAGCTGTCCGAAGGAATTCATTATCGCAAAAGACGAATTATTTTTCAAGAGGAAGCTCGCGAAGTTATAAATGGCAAAAGGTGTAATTCTACTTAAATCTTTCACAACTTTAGCTACCAATGTTCCGAACAACTCAATGGTATTTCGGTATTTTGTTAGCGCCTTTGAGTGTTTAACCAAACTTTGGACATCTTCTGTCATCCGTGGAAGGGATCTGTACTACTATTACAAATCACTGATCCATCGAATACCCTTTGAGGAGAGGAAACTTTGAAAGTGCATGCTGGTATTTGCGAAACTTGGTGTACCTGATGATTCTGCTCGCAAGCGAAACCTTTACAGGAAACGTAAATCGTACAAACGCCTTCGTACCTACAGAAGCATCTCGAAGGAAGGGTTCTGACCTTTAACGTTAAAACCAGTTATCGGATAAGCGCTAGTAAACACGAACAAATTGAAAGATCTGACGTCGAAGTATCGATGTTGAGCAGCCTTAAAAGTCTCTGAAATGAAAAGACGGTAGCTTTAAGTAGAAAAAGAGAAACAGCGGAGAAACGTAGCGGATTTAAACTTTCTCGCATGCAGTTCATTACGAATGCAAAAGGAACTTGTTGAAAAGCTTCGAGTGGTTTTCCTTTGCGCGTAACGCGTTCACGTGTAAAGGAACTGGTCCCATTTCGAGGACAAGTTCTCGTTAATGCCGTTCACGAGAAAGGTGCGAGACCATGGAACGCTGATTGGTTCCCTGGTAATCGTTCGTGCCACGAATCCGTGGCCGAGTGTCGAGAAAAATCGCGACAACTAACAAGATTCAACGATTGTTCTGGATCGCGACGATTCCCTGTCGCTGTGTGTCCGAAAATTGAAAACGCGCCAAGAAATCGCGAGATTTTACTACGAGAGTGGAACATCCCTGGCCAGAATGTGGGAAACGAGAATTTGCGAGAAAGTATTCGAAGCGTTATATGGAACTCTTCGAAATTTCACGAGATATTTAGATAGATATTTAGTACAAGTATAACAATCTTCTATTGGATATACGTGTTCACAGTAAATATCTTGTAACTTCTCTACGTACATCTACAAATTGGTTTTAAATTTGACCGATATAATCGAGACAGTCGAGCCTCGTGACGGTGCTAATGAAATTTCGCTCACACATACGCGCGCGTAATACACAACACGCTCAATATATGTATACGGATCTTCTATGATAAGTATTCGAATACTTTCATCGACCACCGTGTGTCCGTGATTTGCGCGGTAATAGACAGTAGTATGGAATAATACATTCGTTAATTCTCAACATGCGGGTCCTTTGATACCTTCAAAGAAGCCGAAACTGGAATAATGGCGTGCAGAGAGATGACTATGACTTGTACTTCGTTTCGGATGCTTTGAAAGAGTTTAGTCCCAGTTTTTCCCGAGCTTCGTAGGGAAATCCTTGCGATTCCAACGGATTTCATACAAGGGACTTCCGACTTTGTTTCCGGCTGCGCCTCAAATATCCTCGCACGCGCAACTCTCTCTCTCTCTCTCTCTCTCTCTCGCTTGAAATTTTCCTAGCTGTTTCCCCGCTCCCTGTTTAACCTTTGAAGCGCATACGATTCGGAGTCTGAACCACGATGCATTCCTGAAAAAGAAAAGAAATCTCGTTCTCACCTGTACGTGTGAAACCAAGCGGATAAAAAGGCGAGAAATTGTTGGCAAAGTCGAGGATTATGACTCGAAATCACGATTACGTTAAATGGCAGGAGAGTTTGAAAATTGGAAGCTAAATTAATGAATCCGAGTGAAGAGTGAGAAAGAAAGTGGCGGAGAAAAGTAGGCGGAGCAAAGTTCTGGGAAGCACTCTAGATGCGACGAGGGTCGACGATATAATTATTTAAAAATCCGGAGCACGGTTGAGCGGCGCGATTACATTTCGAAGCCTCTACAGAGTTACCTGTTTATCGGAAACGACTTTATTTCAAGCTCGTTCTATCCACGGGCTGCACGCAGTACAGTGTAATTCGCATAAACAGTAAGTACCGTGTAGCTGTATAGTGTTTTACGAGTAAGGTATGGTCGTTACTCGTCGAACAAGATCGAATAAATGGTAATCATCGTAACCACGTTCGCAAAGCCGGAAACCGATGGTCACGAACGTACTCAATTACCCTGTTCGCTGTTTTCTCTGCAATGTCGTCGAAATCGAATCCCAGGGCTCGTGCATTATGCCTGGAATTAACAACAAAGCCTAGCGACGAATTTATCCCAATTTTCCGCAGAATGTATCTGAGAATTGTCCAAGAATCCCATGACTATCGTAATAAATATTCCTATAATGGAAAACAGCTGCTTTTACGATCTTTCCTCGCGTGATCTTTTCAGGCCGTATCAGAGGAGTCGGAGTGTCGTAAGCTGCGCGAAAGTAATCTAACTTTAGATGACCAGAAGTTGCCGCGTCCAGCATTCCGCGCGGTTTGTACGGCGTGCAGTCGAACGTGCACGTCGATTTCTCTTCTCGGAGAACGGTCGAGTCCGAAAGTGGGCCGATCGCGCAGCGACCTTAATGCTGCACGATCTCCCGTTCCTTTTGCGTGCCATTAACTTTCTAAAAAGGCCAAACGATCCCAGGTTGGGCTGGGATACCGGACTGGATTACGCGCGATCACTGCTCAATTGTCCGATCGAAATCGGAGAACCGAGTCCTTTGTGTCGATTCGTCGAGTTGGTCGATCTGTCTAGGATATACGTGAATTTCCTTTCTTTTAAGCTCCCGGTTCCTCGTATGACTTGTGCTTCGATTGTCTGAAAGGTGACTCGAGTATCTAACCTAGATATTATATGACATGTGCTCTTATTTGATCGAAATGGAGGATATAGCAGAGTAACGCTGCATATCGAATAGATATTATATTATTCAAGAACTCATCGTTGAATATTTCTAAACGAACCCTTCTATGATTCTGTATTGCAACGTTAAAGCTGCGCCAATGGACAGAAGAAACGTGTCTAACGCTAAAATATAGATTACAGAACACTTAAAGTTAGCTTGGTTTTCTAAATATATGGATGTATAAAAAGTAACTGTAACATCATAGAAATGATAAAAATGAATGCTTAAAAAATTTACCAAAAGATACGCGGTAATTGTACCATACTGTGATTAACTATCCCTTGTCCGACGTCTCCCTCTTGATAATACTTAGCTAAAAAAGTGCAGATATTCTCAATGGACCATTATTCAACACGATACATCAAGATATTCCGACAAAAGGCGTTACGCGTTCAGAAATTGGAAAAGTATAAAACCGAGAGTTATGATCGAAGAAGAACGACAGAAGAGTGGTTGCACACACGTCCCCCATGCAGTAGCGCTAATTTCGTATAAGGAGCTTAAGTGACTGGTTGTCGGATCGAAGCACGAGTCGACACACGGAACGCTGCCTGGTCGGGCTGGTTTCGAGGACCATCGGAAGTTTCAACGCCAGCCAAGACAAGACTTATCCTGTAACACCTCAAAGCTTGACCGCTTGCGAAAGTAGTTTTGCTCCTACGGGAGAAACGGGGACGTGCAGGAGGAGTTTATTCGTGTGCCGCGATCTTGTGTACGAAGACTTTCGTGCACTCGACGAGTACAGTTATAGCCCTTTCGAAGACTGAGAGCAATGAGAGGACCTTTTATCCGGGGATCACGGATTGCCAGGCGAAATAGCTGTAATGGATGTTTGTACAGACGGTCGGCGCGTTTCGTGGAAGACCCCGAGGAAGATTGATCGGCTAAAGATCAAACGATTCGCAGTGATGGATCTCGTTGGCGTCGCGTCGGTATCGACGTTCGTGGGAAATGAAGGGGACAATTAATGGAGGAATAGTTTGGGAGGGTGGGGAAAGGGTAGGCAAGAGATACGAGAGCAATTGATGAAGTTTGAGTCATCTTCGAGCTGGAGTTGCTGAACGTGAATTCGAGATGTCGTTCGTTGTGGTAGGGTGGGTAACCTTGACAAACAAACGGATTTCGTACGTGCTATATCCGTCTAGAAATGCAAGATGTCGTCGGGCGATGTTTCTTAGAACGGTGGAATTAGAACAACGCATCCCTTCTCTAACAGCATTTGCAATTCCATTTAGCTCCTTTCATTTACATGCGTGCTTGATGAAGATACATCGTTCCAACTCGCGTGCAAAGTGAACTTACATCATCGGCATCGAACCACGTCGATAAGGTACCGCGGAGGCCCCGTGAAATTGCCATAATGGCGGCTTTGTCTTGACAGGCGAGGATTGTTATTTGCTCTGTATTTGCAATCGCAACGTGTGTTTGAGGATTTGGAGTCTGAGGTTTTTAAAATAATTTTGGGTGGAAATTCTTCGAGAACTGTTTCTGTGAAACAGCTGCGCGAGAAGATATTGTGGTCGTTCAAAGGGAGTAAAAAGGTAAGCATCGTCCCTCTTCTCCCTCTTTTGACTGCCCCAGTTCGTGCTGACGCACAGAGGCGTCGCACGAACGCGCTGGATAGCGAATAATTAGCGCGGCACTCGTGGTGAATACATTAGCATGCATCAATTTAAAATAAGCGGCGTATCCGGCGCCGAGACGTATCAACATTCCTCGCATCCTTTATCCCGCCGTTTATATGCCGTCGTGGGCTCATTTTCTTACGTAGTAGCGCCACCAAGGGTACATGCCTCGATAACGCGATTAAAGCTATAATCGAGTTGCATAACGCGTTAAGCGATGCTACAACGATCGAGATCGAACTCGTTTGTTCGTTATTTTTTTTTTTTCTGTGTTTACCTGTGTTTAAGTTTTTTCGTTCGAGATTCTCAGATGCACTGGTAGCTCACTTTTTCATAAATATTACTTTCGCATTACGTACATAGGCAAGGGACGAGTATCGTATTTCCAAGAACAGAGATAAAGAATCGAAAATTCTGTTAAATTCGCGTAATATCGTCTCGACTTCATCGACTCGTACCCTCTCTCAATTTTCCCCAAATCTACCATCGAACCTGGGAAATCCAAAAATCCTACTCCTAAACAAACTACCCCAATAACGTCTCAAGCTCCAGCTATCCAATAATTCCTTGCAACTCAAGACCCATATTGGTGCAGCTCCAGCAACAAAGTGGCGAAGCAGCCAGGTTAAGTTCCCCAGTCAAACATCCACGTTGCCGAACGGTTTCTTAATCAGCATCAGACCCAGTACACGACGAGCGCAGTCGACTTGTCCATTTCCAGAGCGTTTAACCGGAGCGCGGCTGAACAGAGAAAACTGAGCGCAGCTACCAACGAAACTTTCCGAAGACTTTTCGTGTTGGAAACTCTGACTAGCGAAAGGTCGTAAGAGAGAGAGAGAGAGAGAGAGAGAGAGAGACAAGAAGAAGAAGGATGAAATGGCGCTGTGGGTGAAGTGGCTGAAGGGGCGCACGGCGACTCTGAGGCGCACACTCAATTTTCCGAGGCTTAGTCGGTCCGGTGTTTCTTCCCTTTGGGCCGATCGAGTTGCGAGACGTAAAGACTTTCTCGTTCTCTTCGTTTAGTTCGCGCCACGACGGATTTCCGCAGTGTCGAAAGAAAGAGGCGACGCTCTGCTCTCGCGACGAACAGAGCGTGGGTGGAGGTAATACTGCGATTCGTTTTATCCGGTCGCTCCATCGATTACGTGGTATTTTCTGAAGATTAGTCTTCTTGGGACAAGTTCGCCATAGTTTCGCCATCCCTTTTGACAGTTGGGCTACGCTTCTTCCTCTTTCGACGCGCGGACGATTCCTTCGGGGGGGGGGGGGTGTGAATAAGTTTTTTTTTATGAAGTTTGACTCGAGGACGTTGTTCGAGCGAAAACACGTCGATTCTTCTTGTTCCTCGAGATACAGAGAAAGTGTTTCGTATCGTAGAATCGTGTATATGGAGGAAAGTGGATAGAAGGTTTTAGAAATGTGGAATATTCCGAGTCAACTTCGTGACGGAAGTTGAGCACATGGTTTGAATGTAAAATTCAGCGGATTTTCTTGCGAGAGGTACGCGAACCCTTGAATTTTCTCGTTCCATCGTATTCCCTGACATTCCCCGAGCTGCGCGGGATGGCCTGGGACAACTGGCTACAGCTCCCTTCAATTTGCACTTGTATTTTCAACTTTATATTTAATCCACTTGCGATAACATCTTGCAAATCTGATTTCCCTGCAATACGGCTGATATTTGTTTAAGAAATCACATTCGTGATACAAGTTCTAATCTAAATTGTACAATTTTTAAGAGCGCTTGACGGTTTTACTGGTAAACTTTGATTTTTCAGTGAGATTCGTTTAATCCGAGCCAAGGCGTTCTACGCAGGAAATCGTAACGTTTAATTTTGAGCTGGAAATTCAGTTGCTTTTTACATTTATTTCTATCACTGCACGGATACCTTCGAATCACGATGCTCGTGAAAGAGCTCGAATACGTTCAAGACATGCATCGCCGAGATCGATTAAACGACACCCCAGAGAACACTGAGTTTAGGAGGTGAAACTTTCTTTCTCAGGATTTTTACACCGAGGACAGAAGCACTGCGTTACCTCTGACCAAGGTTACTCGTTTAAATAAAAGCTCTTTGCGCTAGCCATTCGGGCTAAGTCGTGAAAACGCCTGCTACTGAACCTGCAATGTTTTATATCTGATCAACATTTGTAATTTAATAGCGGAGAAGATCAGTCCCAGTAGTTCTATTTTCTGAAGCAAACAGTTGTCCATTAATCTTTCCTCTGTGGTAACAAGATCTTCCCTTGGTACAAACAAGAAAGTGCAAAATGAAACAAGAATGATTTCCTAGTTGTTTTGAGTAGCGCAGCTACTAAATTACTGCCAAAAGAGTACCAGCTTTTCTATTAATCTAAAGTATATTTCTTCCAACTAGACTACTCGATATTCCTATTTTCAATTTTTTACTCTCTGGTAAGAATCTGTCTAATACAATCATCTCTACCAAGTCTACTCCTCTCACTCGTAACTCTCGTTAGAATCCTCAAAATCTTCTTCTCTTACTCTGATAAAAAGACTAAAAAAGAAAGGAGAAAGATCCAAATGCACAGGTCAGCCAAGCAGCCTGTCGCAACCCGTTAAATCATCCCTCGAGTCTCATCGACAAATAAGTCCGCCAGGAGCGGAGTTTTTTTGAATAAAGACACGGTATGCTTGTGGAATTGGCTATTCCTCGGCTTTCAAGGAGCGGTCTGGAGATTTCTCTACGGGGCGAGCCGCGACAGTGCGCGTGTATACATATATCCACCCCCGGTCCAGGGAAGAAAGGGTGGATTAGGTAGGTTTAACGTGCGATCCGGCGGAGACGTCCCAATCGCAAAACGCGTCAAGGGGGATCTGTTGGTTGAACGTTGCTCCTGAAGGCTGTGTTCAGACGGAGGCGACGATTAATCGAAGAACGACGAGGGACTGGCTGTGCACCACCCTCGGCCGAATTTACACGCCACCCTCGACCGTCTTATCCTCCGTGGCTTTAGCCGTCGTCATTCTTCTTCGCCGTCGCTGCGCTCCGATTCCGTGTCCTTTTGGCGTGGCTATAGTCTGAGCGGGTTTACCTTGATGTCGCGACGGTGAATCTTGGTTTTATGATGAACAAGCCAAAGCGCTAGCGCGAGGAATCTAGACCGGTTTCTCAGGTTAAGAGTCCTTATTGATAGATTTGCGGATTCCAGACGCAAAGTTTATGTTTGGAACTGGAAGGAGTTAAGACCAGTCTCTATACGAAAATTTGTTGCAACATTCTTAAGGGTTGAATAAAGATTTGTTTCTTCCAGCGAGAAGGCTTTAACAAAATTGTCGTGCGAATTATAGAATTGGTACGAGGCGAGTGGAGATGTGGAAAAAGAGTGTTTGAATCAACCGAATGTTTCCTTAGTAATGCGGTTGAAAAATTAGTTGTGCAAAAATAAATAGTTGCGAAGAATGCGTAAGTTGGTACAGAGCGAAGCACGGTCAGATCATGCAAACATTTTTGAGAAAGAAGATCTTTTCGATATTTTGAAGGAATATCCAATATTTTGTCGTATCGATATATTCTACTCCATTAATATATCATTATCTTATCGAATATTATAATATTATCATTTTATTAAACATAATAATCCACTTTCTAAACCTGTCTAAACCAAACATCGCCAAACTACTCAAACAGCAATCGATATTAACCTAAACTTGGTTGTTTGCAGGTGAGCCCATTAAACTATGTCAGACGAAATTTCCCGGGTGATCAACGTAACAGTAAGTGACTCCATGAATACGGGTTCACGCGGTAATTCATTAATCATCGATGCTGCAATCGTGCCGTTTACCTGCAGCTGATATTATTTATGTGCTTAATAGCGATCGTATGCAACGCGCTAGTTAATACGGGGATCTATACGACAGTTGAAAGCCGTGCAAACAAAACGCGGACCTCGACCAATCGGAATGCCGGTTCTCTTCGCGTAATTACGCACGCCTGCGCACGCTCCGCGGCGTCTTGTCACCGCAACACCGTGGAAACATCGATGCTGGAAACGCGCCAATACCATCACCGATGGCTTTGTTGCGTGTGGCAATTACGCGAGCTTCCCGGCTTGCTTTGTTGCCACGACTTTTGCACCGACAGATATAATACGTCACCGTCCACACCGTACTGGTTTCCCCTTTGTTCGGTTCACCGCCTGCTATATTTCCCCATCGCTCACAGGCAAAGATGGTTTTCAGGTGAACCGAATGAACCATACAGAGAAAGTTTAAATAATCCTTGATCTTCGGTTTGCATCGTGGCTATCGATAAATTGAAGATTAGAAATCAAAAGAATGAACAAATTTTTAATGTGCGTGAGTACACACACTTCGATTTTTAGATACGTAACTTGTCAAAACACGTGTATCTACTGTAATCACAGATTACATACATTTAATCATAGTTTACGAAGATTACGAAACAATTCGTAATCGATAAGACTGGTAAGAGTAACAGTGTGATATAGTGACCGCAAGAAAGATAGACCGACACTGTCAGAAATGACATATCATGTCGTCAAAAGTAAACTAGACACCAAAGATAGACCGACACTGTCAGAAATGGCGGTAGTGACCGCAAGAGCCTTAGGACTCTAAAAAAAAAATTAAGAAAAAGAAGATGTTTCGATCCACAAATCCTCCAATTCCGATGCTTTCACATGTACGAGAACAAGAATCGCATGCAAAGGTAATTCGAATCAACGAACGTCTTGTCCCCTCAACACGGGTATTTGTAGTCCCCGAGAAGTAGAATAGCACAAAGCAAGGTGCACGTCGCTCGAGGAGACCAGAAACACCCATCTCGTTACACGGGCGCGCATAGAGAAAAGAGTGCAGGAGGGGTTGTGCAGGAAGTTCCGTATCGAGCCACGAATTGGAGACGCGCCAGTTTTTCCATTCTGTCGTATATTTTTCACCTGCGCGACCAGCCTTTTGTTCCCAGCCAGGCAATTACACCGAGTTCTGTGCCGCGTTACGGTCGCGCGGAGAACGCGAACGGAGCACAGCCGACGGGGCCATGGTTTTGTTTCGCCTGGTGCGTCCCGAAATTTTCACGAGTCTGGATACAGCCTCTCCGTGCTCCACAGGCCTCTTTGTACGCTTCGCTTTTCGAGAAAGGGGATCGTCGATATATTCTTTCCGCGTCACCCTCGCGAACGGGAACGTTCTCTTTTTTCTCTTTTTTCTCTTTTTTCTCTTTTTTCTTTTTTTTCTTTTTTTTGGCAATTTCTCGTCACCACGAAAGACTCCTCCTTTTGACGAGGCCTTGTTTGTCCGCGAATTTATTTCGATTTCTCTGCAAACTTTTCACCCCTTTGGAAAATTCCATCGCGCTTTCAACCGCTCTAACCAACGATTGCTCTCTATTCGCGGCCAACGAAACGGAATGGTATTTGTTTAGCGGCGAATTTATTGCCTCGCGACTGATATCGATGTTGAAAAGTGTAAGGCAAGGGTTGAACACGATAGCGTTGACTGTGAATTAGTTCGTCGACATTTTTGGTATGGGAGCTATCGAAAATTGCTTTTTTTCTCTTTTTTTTTTCTTTGTTTGGACTGAGAATTTACTTTTGAGAGAGGAAGTGGAAGTAAATGGAATGATGTAGAAGAATGACTGTTACGGATTGAAACTATTTGTTTCCAAATATACGATTACGGTATAGTAGTGTTCGTTGATTTACCATGACCAAGGACCTGATCAGTTATCATGTATAGTACATTGGTATTACATGATCAGAATCGATCACGACGAGAAGAATAAGGAACTAGTAGGGATAGAAATGGTCAATCAACTAAATTATATACTCTAAAGGTTCCATTTACAAGAATTTTGATGTCTCGCAATTTGATCAGCCGCAATCTGACAAATCTCATCTTACGTCTCACCATTCAACGATTGGAATAAACTACCTCAACGTTTGCGACATGTTTGATTCGTCTGTGAAACGATGAGAGGACATTGCACGCTTTACATAAACAACGTCTCGCGTTCCGTTTTCCGCGCGAAAGTCGTGATTCGTATTTCACTTTCAAGCAGATATCGCGGCCAGCGTGACTCGTGCCTGGTTAGAACGCGTTAAAGTGCGAAAATCACTATAATCTACCGACAGATCGTACCTCGTACGGCTGGTGTGATTATTACAGACGATATTTCATCACGAGTTCACAATGAATCGTCGAAGACATTCGTACTACCTAACATCTTCTTGGCTGAACCTCTTGTGCACCGTGTTACCTGTATACTATATATTATCTAACGTAGTTATTCGTGCAAAATAGATCAAGCCTCTGATAAATGAGGCGTTTGCGCTTAGTGTAACTACTACTTACTGTAGAGTGTCGGTAGAATTGATGAAGTGGCGGGTAAATGTTGAATTCACGCGACGATGACATCTTAAGAATATAACATACTGGAAAGTCTAAAGTCGAGAAATAAAACAAATTAGGAAGTTTTCAATAATGACGTCAAAAATACAAAATTACAACGTTAAAATTTTAGAAACTCTCGGAAATATAATATGAAGCATTGCGCAATTTGGAAACGATGAATCACGCAAATGACGAAACTTGTGAAATATACTAATGTTCCCTTCTTCGATTAAGACGATTAAAGGAAATTACCAAAGGAAAAGAAGATGAACAAATTGAGAAAGAAAGGAAAGACAAGATCAATCCCAAATTATTTAGCATTAAAACCACCAATACGTTTCATCGAGATACACTCATTCCTCGACATTGTAGCGTGCAGCGTGGCTCTATTAAAGTCAAAGTAAATCTTATCGAAAATTGTTAAGACGCCGATGCAACGTAATGCCTACTGATTAGGTTTCATCTGAGCCAGGGCATCGACTGGATGCGACTTCCCCGATAAAAAGGTATCGTCTGGTCCGATCGAAGCAAAGAAGGGGAAAAGAGGGTGGTTCATGAACCAATAATCCCGCGGAAATCCTCGATCGCTTTCGAGATGCTGCTACTATGGAGAATGAAATGAATTCTATCTGCAGACTGTGGATAGGGGAACGAAGGCATGACGGGCTGGAAAGCAGTCGAAAGAACAGAAGAGAAAGGGTCTTAATAGAAAAAGGGCGCGTAAAAACGGCACATCGAGGGTGTACGTGTTAGCTGCGTCGCGTTTCAATCATCTTTGGAGGAGATGGAATGCTTAATTTAGTTGATAGACGATTATCGATTTGGGAATGAGATAACGCGACGGGCAAGATCGATGCAGCGACGAATTGAACGCTAATATTTATCTCCTGCTCGACTACTTCCATTAATTGCATAACCTGCTGAAAATAATTATTAGAGACGGATGTGCATGATTATTGAATGAATATTAAATTTTATCGGAAAGGAAGAAAGAAAGAAACTTCGATTCGTTCGGTATTCAAAGTTTTCGTAATAATAATTATGGAGGTATATCGCATGCGATATAATGCGAGTAAAAGTAAAATATTGCGGAATAGACAATCGTGTTGTAACCCATTGTACCATACGTTGACTCCTTAAAGTCGGTAGGCAGTAACTTCGTAAAATTTCGAAGTTTCGTAGTGAAAAAATTTCCAAGTTTCATAGTCTGACACGGACGACTCTGACTCGACAATCTACCGCTATAGCCAACCATTTTGTATCTCGTACGACTCAAACTTTCGGGCATCTTATATCAGTATCCACACGAGAAATTCTACCAAGTACTCGAATTCTATTCGGAAGCAGCTTTCGAGTGTAACTTTTCTCCCCCATAGTCACCACGTGCTACGTTTTACGAGATCCTTACAAATTTCCAAAGTTAGATATTACAAACTTAGGCCACTCTCGGTAACCACAAGAAAATCGACTCTGAAACAGCGACGAGTTTCGAGATGTAAGGAGAAAAAATATCCCTGATGTGTCTGGATAGTTTAATTGCTCGATGTAACCGAGCAGGAAGTTAGAGAGATACGACCTGCAATCCCGGGCCGATGATCCGGTCGTCGATTCTTTTACTCGCCGAGTCCTTAAATGTATAAATCTACACTATCGAGCAAGGAGAATTCGATGGCTTCGTTCGCAGAATTTAACTCATCCTTTTCGAAAACTAGAAGCTCTTTTCGCCTATCCGATTGGAGTTTCACTTTGAATTAGTTTCTTTGTGCACGACTGCGTAAACAGAATTTCGCTTTCTGCTCGAAATCAACACCGGATCCATACCTTCGTACGTCCGTCGTGATTGTCTCGTGCCTAGCTTGATCATTTTAAGATTCTCCTACTATTGAACATTTCTAATCGTCGTCTTGCTTCCCATTTCCACGACGAAGATATAAAGCTTTGGATAGATAAATCCGCGTGTCTTTAAATTCATTACGCATCTTGCAAGTCACGAAAGTATTGGATAGGAAGCAAAGATCGAGTATACCTAAATGGTCAGTTAGTAAGTGGTGACTTTCCATGAATTGGATTCCATGGATTGGACTTGGATTTGATGAATCGAAGATAAAACAGGATTCTACTAATCCTACAGCATTCATATGTTGAAGGATTATATGTAAAAATAGAAGTTAATTTATGTATGCCAAAGACTCGACGTAATCATCTGGTTGAGCTCAAAGATCTATCAAAAATTTTTATATGGAATTTAAAAGTTTCGGTTTGAAATCTTATATGGGCTATATCGATAAGAATAATATCAGTGTTTCGTGTATACACGTCCACCTGAGAAACACGCAGACTTACTACTGGAGAACCACTATGAATTTCTTCGTACGCGTCCGCTAAAAAACTCGGAAACTTTGACGACGTTCCTGAGTTATCGAATCGCGACTGAAACCGCGCAAGCGACAGACACCAAAGACGGATCGGAACGAAGGTTGAAACAGCGAGGACCAGTGTTTAACTCGGAGACGAACGCGTGACGCGAATAATTTCGAGAAGCAGACGATTCTATCCTTCGTTCGCGACGTTCTTCGTGTGTCGCGGCGGTAAGTGCTTTTCCAACTAATTAGCAAACTCCCGGACAAGTTATAATTATTATTTATCGCGCGTCTGTACCCGGCATCGCCCGGTATCGTCCAATTTACCACTGATTAATGTCAGTGGGTCGAAGAAGTTGCTGGCGCGGTGAAAATCGCATTAATTAGCGGTAGCTTCGAGGTTGCGATTCGTTGGGCGCCAAATGCACCGAAATATTAGTCCGTGAAAAATTCTTCGATTATGATTCCCCCAACACTGGCTCAAGAGTAAAATTTTCATTAACCTCGAAATATTACAATGATTCCTCCATTAACTATCTCTAACAGATGGTAGTTTTTCGTTGTTCCATGGTGGTAAGATCAAGTTTGAAGTAGTTCGAAGCGTTTACTGAGTTAGTGAAATTGTATTTCTCAGTCATTAGAAATCTGCTTTTACTTACTTTCGTCGTATGCAGATACAACAGCGCGGTATTAAAATGAAAGATATTTTCTTTACGTTTTTGTTAAGAACCAAAGACGCGATCGGATGGAGTGAATTGAAACGAACTATTTCAGCGGATGTACTCCTTTTTTTCTCGTTATCCTTCACGTCCGAGTCATTTAATGTCAGTGTTAACGATCACCGTTAACACGGTTTGTTTTACGGCTGTGGTGTTTAGAGTTTCTGGGCGATTTGAATGAGAGGACATTTTCAGCTTACAAAAGATCGTTTCATTCCTTGCCACGCACAGCCGTGTCATAAATTAAATAGTCTGAAGTGTCTCGACTGGCGTCAAGCGCTGGCGTCCATTGTTGGAGCTCGGGGGAAAATTCTCGCGGTAGCCGAACAGACGGCTATTTTCCATGACAACTCGAATCATTTCATCCTCGCTCTAGAAGAAACAGATTCTTGGATCCTTGTTTTTAGGAGAGCAGACCAATCAGCGACCTTGAAGATTCTCGATCAAGAGAATACCTTGGCTGAAATCAGGAAGACAATTTTAATTTTTCGAATCGGTTAAAAGGAAAAAAGCCACCAGCAAGAATCAAAAGAATCATCGTCAGAGTAACGTCGAGAGAAGTTGGATCGGTTCAGTAAAGTCAACTAGATCTAACAGTTCGGTCGGTCTCGTTTAAGAGACAGACCGATTTTCAAGTATAGAAACTGTCACGAGAAACTCGAACTATCGTCGAACGGAGCAACTTCCTGATTCCAATAGACGGAATTAATTCACGCGATCACGCTTCCTGCACGTAGCACCTGTTAAAACAATCGCTTTCGGCTGCGTTTTAATCGCAAATGATCCGGTTGTGTTATCGTCGGCGTTAAGCTCGCAATGAAATTTTACGAAGATGAACCTAATAATTCGCGATAATCCTGTCTATGCATTTTTTCCTCCCTGGAAAAGGAAATCGACGTGTATGAACGAACGGCTAATAGATCAATGGAGGGAGAATAAATTATTTGAAAGTAATGATTTTTTCCTCGGTGGTATTGGACGACGTCAGGCATGGCCAATTGCGGTTAAGCCAAACGACAGAAATTAAATTAATTCGGCTGATTTAATTGATTCGGGCGGCGGAGTTGATTCAGCTGGTTCAACACTTCAGGAAGCATTAAGGGAATCGAGTAGGCAAACGAGCGTATTTGTGGGAACTGACCGAAATCCATCGATCCACGTTTCCACGATTGTGGCGGATGATTCTTCATTTTTCTCTTTTCTCTCTTTCAAACTATACTCTTCTTAAAACAGATACCGGGAAATTCGGAACTCTGATCGCTATCGTCCAATATATTCTTCGATAGACGAACCGCGTGCCAGTATCTATATATAACGCAAATATTTTCTAAAATTTATTGATTATTTTTGAAGAAAAGTTGTTGGAAATTTTCACAAATAAAAATGAACGCGCGGAAGTTTTACGTAGGTTATATGTTAGCCAAACTTTGTGCATCTTCGTGTACTGTCTTCCAAGTTAACTGCATTATTCTTCGAGGAAAAATATTAAAAACTTGTAAATTCTGACAATTATTACGTTCGATAGAAGATTACTAGCTACGAATGAAAGTCTACGCGTGGAAATTTCACATGGTCCATAGGTTTATTCACGATCGATTAATCAAGGTTAGTCGACAGACCGGTTACGTGAGTCGCATCTATTCGATCTGCGACATTATCGCAGCATCCATAACTGAGAGGGCTGATTAAACGTGATCAACGCCATTTCGCTTGGTTCCACCCCGCCAGTACCGCGTCAATTTCATCCACCTTATTTCCCTTCCGCCGTGGCTAATGGTCCGTAAACAGGATTCTTTACAAAGAAGATTTAACTGGCGGCGAATGTGATTATTTCCTTTGATCGTTATTCCGGTCACCGTGATCCATTTTGAAATATTGCCAGATATTTTCTAAGATTTTTAGAGGCAATTAGGGGGGAAATATCTTACTTCGCTTGATCCCTAAAGGACAGGAAAGTTAAATTAGAGTTCACTTTTTGGCAAAACAAAAGTTTAATTAAATAAGTTTAATTCGAGACGAGTTAAACTCACGCTGCCAAAGGAGGCAAAGTCAGAATTTCGGCTTTTCCTTCTTTGCTTGAAACAGTAGATAGATACGCTGCTACAGCTGCGACCAATTATCGTTTCAAGCGTAATTATCGCGTCTCGCCTCGTTCTGTCGTGAGCTCTGTGCTACGATGTGTTACGAACGAATCGCGATAATTAGTGAAAGCGTTAACCATTTTTGTTGAACTGTTCACGCGTGTCTTCCAATTAGTTACGTTTCATGAGAAGTTTGTTAGTAATCCAACGATTAGATGGTAAATTGGATACAAAATGTGATACAATTTTTCCTCGACAGAAACGAAACGACGTTTCGTACAAATGAAGCCTCGGATTCCTAAGGCAAAGAAATTATGCTTGCTTAACTCATTAATTCCTTTTCACTTCCTAGAGAGTAGGAAATTCTAAAGGAATTTTAGGATGTACGCGCTGATGAAAATTATTATTACCGGAACACGTAGACGCGACGTTTAATTTTAATCCACTCGAAAAGACGCAGCGACACCTCCTAAGAATTCATTAAACGTTCCGCGAGAATTTTGTTAGCCACCGTGGCAACGGGTAGTCTCTTAATTTGCGAATCTAATGCAATCCGATTCCAGTGCCCGGGCTTAGAATTTAAACTGCCTGATTTGGATCTATTATCTCTCTGACCTGTCTCTTTCTCCAAATCCGTTCGTTTCGAAACGATCGAAGATCCTTTCAGCAGCAGCGAATCGCTGCGAAGAATCGGAAAAAGCTGCTTTTCCAGCCCGCGGATCACATCAGGAATTAGAGCTGAACAGCCGAACCCTTCGCGTTCGACTTAATCGTAAGTCCGTGTAAAATCCTTTACGCCGCAATAGCCATGCGTGAAGCGATTCCCACAATTCTTTACGCGCTCTGAATATTTCATTCCCGCGAGTAATCACGGATAACGATCTTTGCATGGAATTTTCGTTTTACTTTGTTAGCAAATTAGCATTTTTTAGAGGTTCGTTAAATGCAGGTGAGCTATGTGTTTTCCTTGTATAAACTACGATAGAAACTCGATAACGCAAATTGCAAAAAAGAAAGAGTTTCAATCTTAGAGTTACGCAGGTTTCCATTTAACGAGGTTTTCGAGTGAGAGAGGTTTAACGAACGAAAATTCGATTTACAGAGAGGAGTGGCTTTACGCATGGGTTAGATTTATCGATCTACGGATATTCAAAGACGTACGGGCGCATAACAAATCTTATGGTAGAAATTACATACAAGGATTTCGACTTGGCTGGCAAAAGATAACCAGATTGCAAGGGTACGACGAAAGACAATAGCTTCCGTACAAGAACAACAGTGATAAAACTTTAACTTATAGAGATGAAGTTTAATTTGCAAAGGTCGAGCTTCTCTCGGTTCGAGTTATAGACGTAAAATAACGTATCTAAACGTAGAGAAAATAATTCCAGTTAGACGAAGTTCATGAACACAGTGGTATTTTTACACCGGAGTGGAAGGAAATTGAGGCGAAGTAGGTACGTACAGGATGTCAAGTAACAACGAGAAGGTTTGACAATAAGTTTATTCTCTTACGAATACGCGTTATCGGTGGCGAACTCGCACTCTCGCCTAACACCTTCGATCCACTCTCCTGAACTTCTTTTTTCTAGCAACGATGGACTCCCGACTGGACGTCGTTCGTTTCCCTTTTTATAGGGTACCGAAGTCCTCGTAAGGGAAAGTTTTTCCTCCGAGGAAGGAGTGGAAAACCCCATAAACAGCCGAGGAAGGAATGAGAAAATCCCATAATCGGCGAAAACAAATAAGGCTATTTTTTCTGTCGAAGGCCCATGCGTTTATTAGTAGGTCCCAGGGTTTTATAACGCCCGGGCTGCGAACGTCGTTTCGAACAGAATTCTGATCTTACCTTAGTATAGAAGTTTTCGAATCGTACAGGGTCGAGCTATCAAGTTACTTTTTAAATTAGAGGTTAGAAAATAATTTCCACGGCGAGCGCTTTAATTCTAATTGGCTATATATATAACGTATCTAATTGCAAGTAATATCTCAAAGTCGGCAATGTTCTAGCGTTAGAAACGAATCAGAGTGGAGTTGGATGGAATGGCATTAGAATGGAATTGAACGAGAATGCGATTTCAATCTACAAAAACTTGCGGCAATTTGAATCGAAATTCTGCGTTGTTAGCTTTGCAAGAATATTCTACGTCTAAGGAACTTTAAAGTCGTGTGATGGATGGTCATATAGTCGAGTTTCGATTCTTTGCTCGATACACCATATAACTTATGCTTCGTATAAAACTAAAGTCGTAAATGGCGTGAAACAACGATGATCATGCGACGTTTAAACTGAGTGGTCTGCGTTCATGGCGATATCCGCAGTGCAGCGACGCGTTCGAGGTCTCGGAATCCCTGGGAAAGCTCACGCAGCCGTTAGTTATCGGCGATCGTGGTCTCGCGTGCGCGAACGTAGTCTTACGTGGAAATATTTTCTGGAACAATGCGTCGTTTCACCTCCCGATTATTCCTGGCACCGGAATTAATCGTCACCTTTGTTCGGTCACCTTCGAGTTTACGGAGGCCTGGCCACGGACTTCCATCCCGCAATTACCGAGCGCAATTTCGCTGAAAATGGAGCTGCGTTCCATGTTCTACCGCGTAATGCTTCGCAAAATAGTGGTAAATTATGTGACGTGTTACGACTTCGTAAACATTCCTGTCTTTTTCTCGTTCATGTGTGATGCAACGTCGACGAGCTAGAACGCCTGCCTCGTCGCAATTCCGTTAGGGTGCACGCGTTTCAATGGATTACGTTGCGTCAGAATGATCGTGCTCGTTCGTGAGATATGAGAGTAGCATTTTACGAATTGACAGATATAATTTATAACGTAAGATTCGTCGATTTATTTAGAGAAATTTTCCGTAATACGTAAGATTACACGCTTTCAGCGTATCTTGGTGAATTTTATGCGGCAAACAAATTACTCGCCATCTTTCATTCGTATAATTGGAGTTCACGTTCGGATAATTAGATTCGCTCGGCTGATGTTCATGTAGTCAGACACTATTAAACTTCTGTTCAAATAAACGAACCTCTACTCGTATTTCGTACCTACTCGCGTTATGTCTAGGTGTTTAACTAAAAACTTTTCCGAGAGTGGTAGGTAATTGTCCCTTACTAAGTGGATATAAGCGACGATACTACGAGCTTAGTCTCTATTCTCGTTATTACGTTCTCGCCACCATTAATCCGTCAACAAAGGTGGACTAAGTACCGTGTTTAATAATAGCAGAAATATAATGCAGTGAGACTGGCTTGCCACAACAGAGCATCTTTAATCACCGATGAAATAGCCCAACGGTCTCAGAAGCCGTGGATTAACGTGGAAATCGTACAAATGCTGGACGTGGAACAATTTCCAGCGTTTTAACGCGCGTTGCACAGGAAAAACGGCACGCTGATGACGATTTGTCTATGGTTCTCGTAGTTATGTCTGCTCGGTTCATCGTCCCCTTCCTTCCTGGTTTTTCCGCTCATTCTCACTGCATCGCGAAAATCGCCGCTTGTTCGAGCAGAAATTGGAAATTTCACGAACGATCGAGCACGTTTCGCGGTTTCGACGAGGAGGAAAAAATTCGAGTACCGGGCCTCGCGACGATGGCCTATATACAGCTGTATGGAGATTGCAATAATGAAACGCATAGGTAATTAGAAATTATACGTGGAGCGGCCCTCGTGAACGATCCGTGCATAATTGAGATCCTTAATTATTCGGCTCTCCACTATCTTTCTATACTCCCGCTGTGGAGATATGACGCTAAAATTCGGCGGCGAGCCTCGCTGTTTGTCGAGCTGAGATTTCGTTCATTCCAATTTGGCTGCACATTTTTATCAAACTCTATTCCGATTCGTTAAATAATTAGAAAATGGTAGGAGATTTATCAGTCCAATTTTATCGCGATAAAACTCTATGAGTTACAACTCGTTTAAAAGCTTTAAAAGTTATTAGTTATTAAATCACTGTGCAAAGGTCTTCTGATATATTACGAATGCTTTTCAAACCTTTTCCAACTAATAAGATTACACGCACGAGAGATAAGATGAATGATACACCTATTGTATCGCTAATCGACAAATTCGAGTACTAGTTTCAGATAAGATAAACGATATATCTACCGTGTCGTTAATTAATGAATCTGATTTTTGCAACAGTTAATAACAGGAATCCTGATAAAATTTGCCTCGCGTGAGTTCCAAATAATCCTCCATAGAAATTGCAAACCACCGTCCCGGCTACGAGACGCAATTCCAAGCATTTTGCAGCGTAATGCCCACCTTCTCAGCGACATTTCGCGACTGTAGCAGCGCTGGCACGCGCGCGTATCGAGCCACGCCGCATATTTATGCACGTTACTCGTGTAACCTTCTACGTATCAGAGTCGGTGACGCGTCTTAAAGCACAACATATTTCCCCCCAGTTTTTGATTAATGGTCCCCGACGTAACCAGGCCATTAGCAGGGCGGAGTCGCGGTAAAAAGTTCCTAGTTGACGATAATTATGCGTTCGCCGTGGCGAAGTTCGGATACGAACCGAGACAAGAACCGAAGCGAAGTACGCTGCACCCCATGGTGATTCGTTGTGCCGCGTAATCCTTCTGGCTTTGTGCTCGAACTTTGCCGCCAACGAGGATTCTGTTTCATCGTGTTTTCCTTGCGTAAGTGTGTTACATTAATGTTTCGTGCGAATACTTTCATAGAGAAACGTTGGCACACGGCCTATGCTAAAAAGAATTTCATTTCCTTCGCGATAGTAGCGTTTGATGGACCGTGGTGAAAATTCCACGGGATTATGATCAACCATTTAAGTCTTGAATCATGTCATCGTTATTCTGGTATCAGAGTTTCTACCTTGAACACTATTCGAATAATACGTATTTTCGATACAACTATTTTTTTATATTAACAGGTAGATGTTTATAACAAATATTTTTTGGCAAGTGACAGCGAGAAACATGAAATTCAGATAATTCGAAGATTAATTATAATACTAAATACTATCACAAACTAAAGGATAAAAGGATCTCTACCATGTTTATAACAAATATTTTTTGGCAAGTGACAACGAGAAACATGAAATTCAGATAATTCGAAGATTAATTATAATACTAAATACTATCACAAACTAAAGGATAAAAGGATCTCTACCATGTATAATTTCCTCTTTATCTGGTTATATATAGCACGCACGATGTTGTAGCGTTTCGAAAGGCTTGAGAATGGTAATTGTTATAATTTTATGGAATTCTAAACACATCATTAGCTCACGATTTAATAGGTAGAACAGGTTCTACAAATTACCGTCAGGATATAAAAGGTGGAGAAGGTTATTCGGGGACCGTGCGTAGATCGGTACCATAAACTATTGTATTTTATATAGAACTGGGGCCGTGTGACATTTCCAAGTAACACGTGATGCTTATCCACGCATGGGAATTATAATTGCAGATGAAGCTGTGTCAGGGTTAGGATTGAAAGTAGCGTATCTTTCCATCGCCGATTCTTATCCACATTAACGTCCATGATAGAATCTCGTTGTTATTCTAATGTCACTGGTTCTCCCAGAAATGAAAGCTAAACGACTAATATTAATAATACTGGAGATCCAACCGAGAATTAATCGCACGTTTGTGTGGAAGAATTTATATTCAAACGATTAGCGAATACTGTAATAATAAATTCTCCTGTTAACATTACTTCGCCAACGGTATAGTTCCCAAGGACCCGAGCTCCTTATCTCTCGACCATTGCACGTTTTAACCGAGAGATGAGCGACGCAATAACTCTTACCGCGGAACAACACGGAGGAAGGTGTCGCAAGTTGAAAGCGAGACATCCTACAGGACACGCGATTTGCATATTGTTTCGTTGAGTAACGAATAAATTCCACGTTGTCGCCGCGTTTTTTTTTTTTTCGCATTTTAGGGAACGTGTGAAAAAATCACGTGCGTTTAATCGCGCATCCATTGAGAATTATTTGATATTTAATAGATACTCGTAGATACTCGTGTGCACGATCATGGTAAAAAGTGGATAAAGATATCAGCAAGTATTTCAGTCAGTTTTTGACAGAGGCTCCCATCGGGACACGTTTTTACGCGATGCGGAGAAAGGAAGAATCGAAGTGCCTTTAATTACGATTATCCGGCCAATTAGCCCGCTCCGCATCGCGCCATGCATTATTAATGACGGCTTAATGGACCGATAAATTGTTTACGATGGCTAACTATTTTTTGAGTCAGTCGGTTCGTGACGATCGCAAACAAAAAAAGCTGTACAATTCTCTTAATCGATACCCGACGAAAAAAAGAAAAATAGAGCAGCGCTTTATGTGAAAAATTTTAATTCCATTAACGGGGGCTCCCTATGAAATTCTCGAATAGCAGCCAATCGAGGTTAGCAGAGTTCAGGGAAAAAATGATCGGGTCGAACCTCGTTCTTCTTCCATTTCTAATCAGATGGAACTTCGACCTTTCTCGTTAATCTCTCCCCGTAATCAAGGGAATGGTTTTTCTCTCTCGCAGCATGTATATCGAGTTGGTTGCGGTAAAAGAGCAGCCAGGTAGGCAACAATTACGCACACGTTTGTTATGTTAATTTTACGAGCATTTCTCCAGTGGTTGGTTGCATCGGGTGTGCGCAAGTTGCGACTCAAGGACGACGAGTCTGAAACAAGGCCACGAGCGCAATCGTGCTAACTATCAAACACGTTCAAACGGGAAACCGTTATGTATCGCTGTCGTTGCACCGCAGAAACGTTTCTCGGTGATAGACGCGCGTTTCGCTCTCTGGTACTAGGTTGTAAAAGAACGATGAACGAGTCTCGAATATTTTCAATTTGTCGGTGATCGTTTCGAAGAATTTTTAGAGATGATACGGCGCTCTTCTGAAACACGATCGAATCAGTATCGAATACAACGTGAAAGAGTTTCGAATGGTCGACTGTCGACTTTATTTAGACATTATCTACGTTCCATTTAATGTTTTCGATCGTCGGTATGTTAAGGGTGAGAAGATATATCTCCGTGACTGATAAGATATATTACGAAATCAACACTTTTGAGATATTGCTGATCATAAATTCTACTAAGAGCAAGCTACATACTAGGATAAGAATATGCAAATCACTACTAATCATATTTAACGCGAAGAGTTCAAAATGTAATTCTAATTCTTTTTCTGGTAACAAACAGTATCGTTAATAACGAAATTGTAAGAGGAACGGAATGTTCTAATTGCTAAACGGTTGAGTAATTGGTAACTTTCTATTTTAAGCTTTCTATTTCAAATTGATTTCCTGAAACATACAGTGACTAGAAAAGGTATTTGCAACTATTGTTGGCAACCTTCATAAAGACAGAAAAATACGTTCAGGCCATTAACTCAGCTGTTTAAACGTCGACGATATTATATGACATAGAAACAATTTCCGTAATCGAAAGAGTTAACAAAAGTACGTGGTCGGAATTTACTCGGAAACAATCGAACCAACATTAATGGCCGCGTTCTCCTGACTTCACGCCAGCGTTCAACACCGTCAATGACTATTCTTCCTAACGCGAGTCGCGTGATTAAATTCAGCTCGGCTACGTGGACGAAATTGCAATTATGCGATACTCTGGCAGCGAACGTGTTAATAAAACAGTAGAAGCTATGGACGAGATGAGGTTGGTAACAACATGGTAAAATGCAGGGATAGAGATCGCTCTAACGTAAAATCGTTTTAATAAATTCAATCGGTCGGGTCGCGGATCGCCGCGCTTCAATTTCCAAACGGTCGAATGCGTCGCGAGCCAACCGTCCTTCGTATTTCTGCGAAACGTATATTCCTATATTTCCGTATATTCCTCGCCATTGTGTCGGATTAAGCGCGCGGCCCATTTAACTTGCGGAAAGGAGATGACTCGCGGCTGTGTTCGCGAGAACGAGCAACAATCGCTGACTCCTCGTTATTCCTGCAAGACCAGACATTGTGCCCGTTGAATCTTCGCCATTCTCCATGCAGACAAATTTTTGGAATTTCAAGGAATTTGAATTTCAAAGAATCTTGCGACTGAATACAATGCGCCCCTTGTACGTTCAAACACCGTTGTTTGATGAAAGCAAAATTGTCCGTGTTGCAAAGGAGCCGCCCCTTTTGAGCTCCAAAGAACGAAATTTAAAAGACAGTAATTGGTCGTAGCTGGTTGTGATTTAACGTACGGCGTTTAAACAGTTTTTTTTTTTTTACGGTATAAAGTATAAAGAGTCGAGTTAAATGGAAGTTATAAAGAGATTTCATCGAATCGAATTTTAGAATTTCACTTTCTCTTTATTGCTCAATCTTTAGGAATCTATCGAGGCAAAGAAAATAATTAATATTCCTATTTACAACATTCGTTTCCAATTAGTAACGAAATTAGTAGAGAAATCGGTTATAAAAATGATTGGCAAACTGATTTATTCTATTTTATTTTATACTGTTTACGCTACAAACTCGCATCACGAACTGAAATTCCGATTGATCTTATCTCTGAAACAATTAGAAGCTATCGCAGTATGAGTGGAGCCGTTGCAAAGTTTTATCTGGCGTCGACACGAGCCAGAGTATCTCGATAGAGTTCCAGCACGCCAGCATGGGGTCGTTTGGTCTTGACGCGCATTAGAAACACCGGAATCGGTTGGGGAATCGTGTTGTCCGTCATAATTTTTCACTCTTCTCGTCCGTTCCAATCTTCATCGACGAGACTCAAGGAATTCGGTCGGAGAGGCTGGCTATTGATTAGTCAAAGGATGCCATCGTTGGCGAATAGCTGGCCTCGTTTTAATGGAGATTAATCAAGGCGCCCTACAATTAACGCCGCCGCGTCGTTTAATTAAATTTCACTCGTGCATGCGTGCACACGTTGCACGCAAAATCCACGAACACATCGTCTTCCCTCTAAACTCGTTTGGCTTTGCAATCGTTAATACATGTTTGAACAATACGTGTATTCACGTTTTAAATCCTTGTGCTTCGTCGAAACTTCTGTGGTGAACCTTCATTAAGAGCCTTGAAATGCAAGCAATATTACATGCTCCTAACCAATAAGACTGCTGCTTGGAGATGTAATAAGTGCTCGAGGAAACTTACTGCGATCACGCCGAAAAGTGTAAAGACAAATTGTTTCGATTTTCATTGAAAGACGCAAGAAAAGGGAAGACATTAACAAATATTAACAGCATCCGAGACGTTCGATCGCTTTCACTCTCCGCGTTAACCCCTTTAACTGGTTCATCCTTTAAACCAAATTGCCTATAATTATGAAATTTGTACCGCCCGAAGTATAAGGAAAGATGCTCTTCTCATCGACGAATTGCAAAACGAAACAGGTTCGGCGCTAGATATCAGCGAGTTTCACTTTCTTCTCGATGGCGGTGAGCGTGATTCGATTGCGAGGGGAAACGAAGCAACATACGCCCAACATTCTCGCATGATCCTGCTGCATTCTGCGGATAAATTGCAAACGCCTTTTCTCTGGGAACTTTCACCGGCCAGCGACGGATACTCGTTTCGCGTGCACATAATTTCGATTCTTCCCTCGATTCCCATTCGTTCAGACTTTATGGTCTTGATCGACCATCGTTTAATATCCATCCAAGAGATAGAAAAATACTTCCGGCCGGCGGTATCATCGATAGACTGCAAATATTTACGAAGGTTCATACTTTCACGAAAATAGACCAGAAAAATTATTCGTAAATTAATTATATCGCAACGAGTGCTTTGAATATTTTCTACCATTATCAAATATTAATATTTCCATTATTAATTTTATATTGCCATGGTTATTACTATTACATAAAGGTTCGCGTTAAACTGTAATTATCATTACATCGAAATTTCCAGTCAAATCCGGAAGTTAATACCATTCGTATCACAAATCATGCTCGGTACTTTAAACGATTATGTATTTCGTCATTGTAACGTTGTTATCCTGTCTGACGTGGTGGAAACGATCGCATCGCGGAACGATTTCTCTGAACAGAGGAGAGAAATGCGGAGTTACTTTCTCCGAGCTCCAAATTATCGTCTAGCTATGCGGGATCGATTCGAACGGCCAAGGGAAAAAAGCGGTAGGTGAACTCGCGTTATTACCTTTCACCGGGGATCCTCGGTTACATTGTAGCCGAGCTTTCGGTTGCATCGCCGCGTTAGACCGATCCTTTCACCGTGGACGAGCAACTCGCGAGTCTCACGTCCGCGATTCGATTAACCGTCGGACAATATTGTTCCTGGTAGATGCCACATACAGAGAATCTGTTTCCTCAGCCAGGAAGCGTGTGTGCGTATTTCTTAGAAACGATGAAACTTCAATTCTCGTTCAATTTCTATTTTAGTTCGCTAGAATTTTCATTCTTTCGCCGTATTTTCTCGTATAGAGGGTCGAAGAACGAGACTCTTAGATTTGAGGGTGTTATATTATCTATCGAAGAGATTTATAAAATTCTTGGTTAATACAAGTTATATAATGCAATCTGGAATCAATCTTCGCGCAGTAAAATTTAGTTTTGTGTAAGTACATCTCTCCGCGTAGATCTTTATTACTTTTAACGAGTACCAAAGTTCTTAAAATTTAAAGCCTCTTTGTTCAACAACCTCCACTCTCTTGTGTTACTTAAATTCTCTTTTCTCGGATAATGATTTTCTTCCAAACTTTCTTGCATACATTACACAGTATACTAGATCTCTTCTTTCCCCACGAGATTTACCTAATTTCCTTGCGACTTTTACCGTCTCTTTTTTTTTATTACTATTTCGCCCTGTTGTTCTTACTTTATTCCACGAGATTAGATTTCCTAGTATCCACGAAGAAATCCTTTCCGCTCAGTTATCTGTCGTGAATAATAAACTTATCGATGGTAATAAATAATAATCATCTAACGAAAGTTTCGAATAGCAGCAGCTCGTAATAAAACCCGTAAGTCGAGGGCTCGCGTTTAATCCACTTTTAATAATTACCCTGCGAAAGGAAGCGCTACCGTGTTTTGGACGCTAGCCAAATCTCGTGTCTCTTCAACCAGCGAAGCTTCAACTTCGATCGAGTTATCCACCGTGTCGATAATGACGACGTTATAAAACCTTCAGTTCCTTACTGTTCTCGAAAATAAGTACGTAAGTTTAATTCAAGTATTGAGAATTAGCGAAAGAAGTTAGGAATCTTACGCAAGGTGGAAGAAAAAGGTCGACGAGCATCTTTGCTAAACTGAGTTGTTCGCGTTACGGTGATTGATTATGATTTATCGGATTGAAAGAGATCGTGGTAATTACGTGGCTGGTTGGCTTAGCAGCGAGTTATAAATGAGTTCATTATACACCAATTCCGTGTAATGGTTGAGGCGCTTGAAAACAGGTTAGAAAAGCGAGCCAGGTAAATGTAATTACAAAAGATTATATCTGAGCCGCCCTTCCCCCTAATCTCGTGACTCTGTGCAATATTTGCCAGTGGAACCGGCAGAATTACAGCCAGTGAAGTGACGTAATTAACTGCAAATTGTTTACTCATGTTATAACACACCGCTTGATAAATCACAATTTTCACTCTCTTTTACGTGTCTAACATACGAATATTTTTTATAGTTTATTAATTCTTCGCGGTCGTATTGAGCACAGATATGAATATCCCGCTGGTCAGAAGTAATTAATAATATAATTAGAAGAAATGTTCAAAGCATCAAAATGTATACGTTTCACGTTACCATTTTAGAGTATTCCTTATCAAGCAATCGTCCAAGTTCGATTAAGTATTGAGAAGCATGCGATTGTACGAACTCGTGAAATCTCGTGAGAAACGCTATCTATCTTGGAAGACAAATAGCAAAATTAGATTTCGAACTGCGTGAAATAACGAAAACCGATTTCCACCGCATATCTTTTCCTTTTATTTTTTTATTAAACATAACGGCGAAGGCGATTTATCGAGCACTAGATGAATCGATTAATCTTTGGATGGTCACTGGTTCGGAAACCACCAACGCAAATAAACGAACTTTCACAACAGCGACGTGTTTCTAGCGGTTAAATTCGCGAGAATGTTGGAAAGATGATTCATAATCGACGATCGATTTCGTCATCGGGCGAACGCGAATTCGCGAACCAAGCCGAAAACGACATGGTGATAGGGGTTAGGATAGGGGTTGTCTAAATGACTGGCTCGTTAGTATTTCCATGAATACGCAAGTTTGACGAAACTCGCTAATTCTGCCAGCTGGAAGTTCCAAGTAGCGTAATACTATGTCTGACGAGGCTTGGCTAATGGTAGTCCGTGTAATATAACGCGTGCGATTGTAACGTAACATTGCGCGAGTTCAAGAAGAATAACATTGTACTACCTAGCTACGTAAGTTGCTATGAAGAAATCGAGAAACGGAGGGTTCGATAATCTGGATAATTTACGCGATAATTAGCAGATACATTAAACTATCGTTGTATTAAGTTGTCCCGAAAGTTTCTTTCCTTTTTTATAAGGAAATAAAAAATGCACAACCCCTTTTCGTTTTATATTATTTTCTTGAATCACGTGCGATCCATTTTGTTCTATTTCTATTATTACGATCGTACATGATTCGACAAAAATAATATAAAACGGAGAATGTGGCGCATCCATTATTTCCTTAGAAGACGAAAGAAAATTTTCGGGACAACCTAATATATTGGATTTTCGATTTGCCTTTTCGTAAAATTGCGCCTTAATCTAAAACCGCATCTGTTTAAAATATCGCTGATGGAAGAAAGTTACGAAAAAATGTCTAGAGAAACCTCTAATTTCAAAGGCAAACAGAAAGCACGCAGGAAGAAAGAAGAAAGCGACGCTCTAAAAAATCTCTAATTCGAAATTACGGTTCCGGATCCATACACGGCCGAAACGTCGAAACGAAGCAAACTCGGTCGACGATCGCCGAGCGAGATCCGCGAACCCGATTCTCAACCGCATTGCCGGATTCCTCGGCAGTTGCAGCGTAATCGCGGTTTCGAGAGCGAACGGGAATCCAGAGGATGATTCGTGAAAGGTGACCATCGATACGGTCTGCCCGTTCCCTTTCCAGGTTACTTAACAAGACTGGTTGCGACACACGCATCGAATGGACATTTCCATTCGCGCTTCTCTCGCGCCGTTCACCGTGCTTGCCAGATTCGAAGAATAATCGGGGAATGCTCGGCTACAGACTGGGTTTCATCGATAATTCAGGTTTTATGTATGTCGTGCTCAATAAGAAGATGGAATTTTTCAGGAATGACGAGTTTCTACGATAAAAAGGGACATCGAAGCAGAAGGATGCTAGAAGTAAACCGTAACAACGAAATAACGCGGAAGGATTTCAATGATAAAGTAAAAGCAATATATCGTATATTAGGTAACGAAATTGAGAAATGTATCAAAGAGAGATGCGAACAATGGAGAAACAAGGTAACGCAGGAATATCGAAATCGAAGGAAACGTTTCTAGCGATAAAAGGGAAAGAAGTACAAAGATATTAAAAAATGAGATTGCAGAGGTAAGAAAGGTAACGACACAACGAGACACCTAAGAAGGAATATTTAACGACTTTGCAACACATCAAACGAGAAATTTTAACGATAAGAGGGAGACAATTATGCGATAAGAGGGATTTTAGCGAGAAAAAAGCTACGACGTAGAGCGAAAGATTTCTAGAACTCTACGGAGGTATACCTGACACTAGCAAGGAAGTGTGAAACGAATAACCTTCCAATGAATCACACTCGACATAACAGAAACGGGATCAGCGAGCGGTAGCGAGGCGAGCTGGAGATATCATTTTAATAAATCACCAACTCGAGGATGTCAAAATTGAAACGGAGACGGGTAGCTCTTTCACCGAACGGGCAAGTAAAACTCATTAACGTTAGCGACCGACGTCGGGGCAATAATATCATCGTACCGAGGCCCAATGTAACTCGACGTTTAATTAAACTCTCGAATCTCGGCCGCGTCTTTCTCGCGATCCATGTAATACGCTCGCGATCACTGCCATGAATTCTTTGCCAAACAAAGATCCAACCAATTAATTCTGCTCCTCGTTTCTCTATCTCTTTCTCTCTCTTTCTCTCTCTCGACAGAGAGAGAATATTATCAAGAATGTGCAAGTTCGTCTCGAGACAAGCTAATTGATTCGATTAGGCGAACATTAACATAGAAAATCAGTTCTGTAGCGCGTACCGAACTTCCTTCGTGGTTCCAATTAACGACACCAGGCGCAGCATAGACTGACACCTTCTCAAATTTTCCATCGCAGATAAGAGGCTCCAGGTGCGAACGTTTAAGAGTTCCTGTAAATGTTCACACCGGGTGCAGGTTTATGGGATTTCTCAGACGTTCTTGGCGCGAGGCATCGATTCGTCGACGCCCTTCAGCCCTTCAGCTCTCGTTCTCCGTCCCTTTCGTCGTAACCGCAAATTCGAAGCGCCGTGCACGCGTTTCGAGTTGAAATTAAGTCGCGGCACGTTCTGTCTCGAAGCTGCAGATAAAGCAGCTCCAGTGACATGTGTGCACGTCGTTCCCTTGCTTGCGTTCCGTTTGCAAAGAAAGAGCTTAAAAGGCTAGGGAGCGCAGACTTTTCTTATACGTATGTACATACTTGGGAATTTCTATTGGATTACTTTCGGCAGGATGAAAGAGCAGAGGTTAGAGAATAATTTTCACGCGAAGATAAAATTATAGTTAGACGTGTTAAACGTAATTGTAAAATGTAATGTACGAGACAGCGAAAAACGACCGAAGCAGATTATATAGATGTGAAATATACCGCGAGTAAGATATTGTATCCGAGTTTTAATTCCCGAATAGTCTTCCTTTCGTCATTTTACCGTTTCTTTAATTCACCTCGCGTAAACTACGCACTTTCAAGGAACATACGATTCCAACCACCCAGAACTTTCCTGACCATAAATCCTTCGTTCACGCCCAAATCTCAAACGTTCGATCCGCCCACGCACCTCTAGCATTTAAAATTCAATCACGCTCGACAAACAATCTTCCGGATTTCTCGTTGCCGCAGCGCGTAAGCAAAACCTTGATATCATAAAATAAACGATTAAAATGCGGCACCTTGAACCTTGAAAAGAATTCCAATCTAATCTCGGGATTTCCGCGAATGCATCCTCTAAAGACCAGCAGCAGTTCTATTAATTTCGCTGTTTCCACTATCTTCGAGAGAGCTATGCAAATACTCGGGATAACCGGACAGTTTCACGGAGGCTTAACGTTTAATAATTTGCATGACGCATTACATACGTAAAGATGCATTCCGCGGGCTGCACTTATGTATAATGCATGTCCTCTTTAGCATTTTATCGCGCCGCTACTTCTGCCAGCAATTTACGTTCAAAGGGACCCGGAAAAAGGACGAACCTACTACGGTGTCGTTCATTTACATACCCCCTAATTAAATTTCGTCCACGTACAAAAATGAAAGCCAGGGATCGATCCGAATTCGTTGTTCAATCGCGACACTTCGCTTTGTTGCGCGAAAGAAGCACGAAGGAGCGGAAAGTTACGACGATTTTTACAGGCCACTCGAAAAACTCTAGCCGAGCGTGAAAAGACGATTTTTTTTCGATAAGATTACGTCTCCGTTTGCCCTCGCTCTTTCGTTCCCTCCTACCTTCCTCTCCTCCCTCCTTCTCGTCTAGAATAAAACGATCGTTTCTTTTCTCCGACCTTATGAAAAACTTCGTGTCCCTTTTGCACTTTATTAAAAGTCCCGGTTTCTCTGTTGCTGCGTCCTCGACCCTCGATCACCTCTATTTCACTCTTTATTTCTCCTTTTTTTTTTTTTTTTTTCTAAGAACTCACAGAAACTTTCCTGCTAGCCAACGACTGGTACTATACATTTCGAAGAATATAAATAGGAAGGTTATTGCCACACCTGTATAAACAGCGATAATTCTATCTTTACGTAATCCGCCACACGAAGCCAGAAAATACACGAATGATAACCTACTATTCTTTGTTCTTGTGTTCGATTTCGTGAAACTTTTTTTACGCTTCCTGCAAAACGTTTCCTCGTTTCAAAGTAAATCAACGAAAATTCTGTAAAATCTACAAACAAATAATAAAGCTGTTACTATATAATCGTACATACAGATGTCGAATATGCATGGAGGGGTAGGAAAAGAGCGCTTTCTGCTTTTTCGCCCGGCAGAAAGCGCACGAATGGCGTTGAATCGCGGAAACGGGCGATTACCACGTTTGTAGTCGAAAATTCACAGTGGAAACGGACGCTCGGTGTTCAGCCAGAGTGGAATCGGATGATCGTGCTCGCGTTTACGCTCCGCGCCAGTTGACAAATCATTACCGTAGTTTGATCCCGGTGTATGCAATGTAGTTCGTATCTGTAGTTTCAGCGCGAGTTTCGGCAATGTTTCTGAACTGGTATTCTGAGAAAGATGAGAATCTGTGGATAAGGCAAAGAAGACTACTACCTGTTAGTATTCTGGCGACAAAGTTCTTGCTCAATTAAAAGAAATTGAAAGAACTATCAAATTATTCGTCACGTTCGACAACGTATTAAAATATTTCACGCGAAATATTTTACGTTTTTGTACGAAGTATAAGAATGCAGTGTTATCTGTATTACTATTATACAGGGAAGTCCATCTTAACTTTATCATCCGGACTATCTCGCTTGTTCTTAACACTATTATAGAATATTTGAGGTACAAGTTGAATGGTTTCGACGAGCAAATAACTTTACACGAGCATATACTTTTTAATATTATATATATTAATCGGCCCATCTCGGCATTCCCTATAAAGAAGTCTTAATTTGGCAAATATTTTAACTTTAATTTGTAAAATTTAACATATGGAAAGCAAAGGCAACGAATATGTGAGAATACTGCCTCGCGTCTTTCCATGTCTTCTTCTTGTAAATTTGGCAAATGAAAATATCTGTTAAAGCAATGAATTCGTCGTACAAGAATCGTGTCAACGCTTTCATTGTTGTACACGTACAATATGAAGTCGGCCTTGATGATAAATCATCGATTGATTTTTGATCGAACAAGGATGAATATCGCATAGACGATGAAAGATTGAAATTATTACAAATCAACGTAAATCCAAGAAACTTGAAGTATACATTTATCTAGTCTTTCAAGACTTCTATAATTTCTCTCGTCGCAATTCAGCCATCTTATAATCCCATATGCAAGTGATCGCGCATCGGATCCATTCTACTGTCAAACTACTTCCTCATTCGTCCAAGATAAATTCATAAGACGAACTGTGCTTGTGAAAAAGAGACCATTAGGCCTAACGACTTCAGAATATGGAACATTTTCAACTTTTATGCTTGCCTTAAAATTCCTATTTACCCCTTATCGAAATAAACCACCCTTTCCTCGTTTCTGATAAGGATAGAAGCGCTCGGCGATCTACCGAAATACTACATCGATTATTTTGCATGGTAGGATCGCAAACGAGTTCGTTTCGAGCAGGAAGAAGATTTCGAGGAAGCGTCGCGCATGTAAGAAACTGCACCGAGAGAGTGGCGCGTGAAAGCAGTTACCGGTGAAGCCTTGCAGTATCTTTGAGTTGAACAACTGGTCCATTTTGTCACTCACCGGATAAGATTCAGAGAACCGAGTGAAAGGATGTCGCGGCTTACTCAGTGTCCCGCCATTATTTAACATTAATTCGTGGCCAGTGTCGCAATCTTAATGCACTCTTAAGATTTGCATCGTATGAATTTAATACGACTTGAGCAATTCGATAGCCGGTTGGCCAACAGGCTTGTATTAATCGTCGATCAAGGATTCGATCGTGGGATAGGTAGCGATACGGTGCTGATGCGAGTTCTTTGTTATTAATCACAACTCCGATAGTCCTCCTCCTCTTTCTCTTCCCTTTCACTCGAGTCGCTTCCCTGAGAAAGGGAGAATTTCTCGTTGAACATGGAATGGAGAATTCGTGATCGGTTTTCGAAAGTTTGCTCGAGAGCTTTGTGTCGTAACATGTTAATCTCGTGGTTCACATGTCTTTAATTTAAATTCTTGGAACTACTCGGGAAAATAATCCAATGGATACTTTCATTCAAGAGAATTATTCTAGAAATCATGGGAATTGTTGTGGTATAACTTGGTGATATAATTATTGTGTTAGGCCCATTGTTTATCGATGCTAAGTCTGCTACGAGGAATTACCAATCCTAAACTACGATAACTTGCCGGCAATCTCGACGAATTATTTGGAATTTCCACGTCTTTTTAGTAGTTTAATTTCACTGTAGACACATTTTGGAAAATGTTCCAAAGGAGATACTCTGATCGAAACATAGAATTCATCGGAGGAATTACTGTCATAGAATTCGAACGATTGCTGGATCTTCGTCTATGATCGATTCTGCACCTCCTACGAGGGATTTAAATTACAATGACTTCGCGTAGGCCATCAGGTCGCATAAATCATCGGCTCATGTCACGATGCCATTTAGAATTTCCACGTGGAATTTCGCTACCGCCGTGTATCAGCGCCACGGTAACGGTATGCAGTTTCAGAATTTCATAAACCCGCCACGAGGACTCACGAAGATCGATTGTACGATCTTATTAAATCGAAAAATTACAATCCTATATTTACTCTCTTTATAATTCATGTGTCACGTTAGAAGTTTCTTCGTGTAAGGCGTTTATGAGTTTCACGGAGAAGCAGAAGGATCCAAGGACGAGTTAGGTTCGCCTAGATTTAGGTAACCGGCGATTCACGAGAACGTTGTTTCTTTCTGACAGCTAGTAAGAAAGGCGCGACCGATATTACGGACCTTGGTGTCAACGTTCCAAGCATAATTTATGTCGCGAGATCGTTCTACGTTTCCTCTCTGTTCGCGGAGTGACGTTTTACCGCGCGCGAAACGTCGGCATAATGCAACAGCGAGTTTCGAAGCTGAGGCCGGTGCATCGCGTTGGATTTATAGAGCTGCCGGGTAGGAACTCGCGAAGAAAGAAATATTCTATTGTATTTACCTCGAGTCGTCCAGCTTCCAAATCGCCCTCTCGAGTAATTTGGTTCCGAGTTCTCTCTCGTCGCTGGAAGGGTGCTGTTGTCCTTTGCCGGCGGAGATTTTTGTCTAATAGAAAATTTTCGTTCGATGAAGAGAACCGTGATTCTGTGGTCTTTATTTCTTTTTTTTTTTATTTTTTATAGAAACACGATACGAATGAACCGAACAATACTGGTAGAAATAAGATATTTTCTCAGAAATCACTGCGAATATCGAATTAATTTTTTTTAATCAAATCAGAGTATTGGTACATTTTGAGGGATTTCTACTGTCATTTTTGCTAATTAGGAGTTAATTTTTTATCATTCAATGGCTGTTATCGAAATGAATAATATTAACTTACTTATTACCAAGTATCTACTTATCTTTTATTACTTGTACCTTAAAGTACCTTTTTTTTATTCTTCGTAATTAAAGTGCTATGCTACTAATGCTTGTCTGAATAGACATTGCAATGTAATAAAAATACACACGTATAGGTGGTACTATCGCTTTGGAGAGAAAGGAGTTTCAGTGAGGCATACCTACAAGGTTGGAATGTTTGACTCTGTAAGTCTTGTGAAACATGTCCTGTAGGTTGGGATGATTTACATCAGCGTAAGCTAGTTTAATATCGCGTGTGTGGAATTAGATATATATATTTTCGTTCGATATATATGTATAGGTATTACAGTGTGCTGGGGACGCAGTTACTGGAGAAGTTTCTTAAATTTCGCGACTCTCTGTCTTATACGTGTACATTTGTATATTGGATTGCACTTCCTTGAAGAACTCATTGTGTTCCCTCTAATATTTTTGACTGATCGACTCTATTTTTGATTAATAAAGAACATGCAAAAGTTGCAGATTTTAACGAAACTTTGCGTGCAGGTACTGTATATTAAAGATATTAAACATATGCATGTCCTTTCTTTTTTTTAACTATTTAAACTAACGAGGGAAATTTAGAAAATGGCGAAATTCTGCGTTGCAAAGAGAGTAGTTCATTCATAGTGTGACTCTACGAGGTGAAATTACGTATAAAATTTTCACTCTGGTAAAATATTTCGAGAACGATGAAAGATATTTCTAAGAGGAAGTTTTGACGAAAATTATGCTATTGTTCATTTTCGTGTTCACAAAGCTGCTTAAAAATGAATTTTCAAATGGAACCCGCAATTTCGTTAGATCTCAATTCCATAAATTCCATTTCAATAAATTTCATGTCAGGGTCGAAAATTCGAATCGTTGCACGTTTCTACAAATTCAACGATCGATGGACCAGCGCGATAAGATCAACGATCGCACGACTGGCGAACAGTCAACCGACTACCAAAATAATTAAGCGTCACACGCGCAATAAATCCTGGGAAGCAACGAAGCTGCATCCGACCGAGTTTGTCGCGTTCATTACCCAACTACGAAACTATTCGACGTGGTTCGAGACTTGTCACCCCTGGAACCGCTCGCAGCCATCCGAACAATGTCCGGACTCGGTTTCGACCCTCGTCCCGGGACGTCCGGACACGCCGCGTGCATCGCGTTTAATGTTCCAGCGGATACGCGCAGTCATTAGGGGCCATAATCATCGGCGACGTCTAATTGTATCGCACAATGATCGATGCCGTTCTATTCCGACATTACTAACTACTCCTCAGGGTTTCCCAAGCTGCTAAACTTGGTAGTTTCGCCAATATCTCGTTCAATGGTAATTAATGTATCGTTACATTAAAGTAGCTTATGCATCTGCTTAATATTAAAATTACCAGAATGGTCAAAATAACTCGATCGTTATTTTTTATAGAAATTGTATAATTGGTAACGGTGCGTTTTAAAGGTTTACGTAACTTTTATGATAGGTAACAGTAATAACGAATAATAATAAATTTTTATATTAAAAGAATATTTTTTAAAATATACCTTTTCTCTCGGTTTCTTAGTAGTCGAATTATAATGTTGATACCAAGTATGTTACTTTAATAATTAAAAAATCGTTCAATTATCACGAGAAACCTGAAATTAATGTGGAAGAAACGAAGGGTATAATACCAGAATCATTTAACGAACGACGAGTGCCTGGTCTGGAACACGATACACGCGCATCGCAATTGTTTTCATTCTAAATGAATCCCATTTCTCTCACCATAGAATCTTCGTTCTCCTAGCTACGTAAAATAGTGCACGATGTACGATACAGTGATCCGGATGGAACAGCTTGATAAACATATCGATAATGATCAGACTCTTTGTAGAAGGTCGGCGTGGGAATTTCCAAGGGAGGAGATTTCAATTGGAACGCGTAATCTCCGAATTGTTCTGTCGTGGATAATTGGACGAGCATTCACCGATCGTTCGTTACAGCCGGATATTTAATTAGATACAGACACGATTGAACGTCTAGGCTGGCGTTGACCTCGTAAAATATCCGGTGTCTGATTGCAACTACCAGGCGTGCGGATAATCAGATTAACTAAATAATAATCGTGCACATCCTCACCCTCCTCATCTCGCTCTACCCTAGTCCCGCGTACGCGTCATACCCTGTAATTAATTACGGGCGGTTTTGTATCGCGGAATCCACTTACTTTCTAATCTGACGCAATGCGATTTCATCCGGTTGATGGGCCCGGCGATTAATTAGACCCGGACGTGACCGAAGAATCGTTCTCCAACGCACCGGTTTGTTCCGCGAGTGGTAAAATTACGGCCCCGCGAGAAAGTGACGCTTCGCGCCGAGCATAATGAACAATCTCGCGCTTTGAATGGCTCGCCTTAATGGCTCGATGAGAATTGGATTTGTTGTAACAAATTGCTTTCGAGAAATTATTCGAGCTTGCACGAGAAAAGGTAGCACCTGCGGGGAATTTTGATACTTAACGATACGGAATCCCCGGCTGCGCGGATTTCTCCGAAATTATTTCGAAATGAAAGAACGCGAGACGAGGAATTCCACTTGATGCAGGATTTCCTTCTGTCCTGTGCAAATTTCCATTCAAATTCTAAATGAAAGGTAAAGGACAGTTGGAATTCGAGGTGTACAGGCGATGGTCGGTCAAAAGACGAGTCATTGCGAGAAATCCACCAACCTATCGCTATAGAATTTTTAATTAAAAGAGCATCTTGCAGTTTGCGCGAGCACACTCGTGTGCTTTTGAATCGGCGCCCAAACGGCTCAGCTCGACAATCAGAAAGGTTCTGGCGCGGCGAAAACACCGAGTCACGGATGTAATTTGATTAAAGTTGGATCCAGAGTTATCCGAGCGTCGAATGCAACCGTTCACATCCGTCGGGAATCTGCTAGATGTTCAATTAACGGAATTCCGACCGTTCTCTTCGCGACTGACACATTCTCTCGTCCTCGTTCCGTCGTCTTCCTTCTTCCTACTCTTTTCTCTTTCTATGATCTTCATCGTTTGACTTTTAAACATTGCCACTTCGTTCCCTTTATATTATTTCAAGACCTGTGCGCGTCCGCGTTTCTTCACGGTTCCTGAGACGAATTTCACAAAATTTTCCATCGACCTGATACGGCGCCGCGTCTCCTTCATACTTCTAGTTCACCGCCAAACTGAAAGCATCAAGAATTTATTCCGAGCAACGCACATAAATTAAACAATTATCGGAAGTTAAACGACTTACTCGCTGTTCTCCTGGAACACAAGCACGAAGTAGCTCAACGAAACTTCCACCTACTCAACAACTTTTCACACCCCACGTTGCAAACATCCAACATCAACAACTTGCATTCTTAAATAAAACACAAAAGAATTCCCGGTGCAATAAAGCGCAAGAGCATCCACATAGTCAGCTGCAAGTGGAAACCAAAGGCACCGGCGGCAACTTTGTTACCGGTGGTTTTCTCGAAATTCGAGTCTTAGTCTCTATTGGAGAAGTTGCCCCCGCGTTAATACAGTCTGGCGGCTTAACCAAGTTACTCCAGCTGGAAGCTCCACTGCCACTGCCCTTCTACTTCCTCTACCTCTTCCTTAACCTTCCTCCTATTTTTTCTTCCGTTCTGTTCTTTTTTTCTTCTTTTCTTTCTCCTTTCCTTTCATCTCCATCTTGTAACGCTCTACAGGGTTGTACACTGGTCGCGCTTAAGGCAACGAGCAGAACGCCGTGAAACTGGAGACCAAGAGGAGAAAAAAGGAAGTAGCGACAGCGTCGACGGCTCCACGACGTCGTTTTCGTGGAGCACGAACGACAGGATTTCGTTAGAGCACGCGCGGCATCGGTAACCTTTCGCGTTGAACGAAGGGGTGGATTTTAACTAAGCCAATTGTCCTTAGCGGTTTTGAGAAACGAGAGACTTTTTGAACTTCACCGGGTCGACGAAAATTGCGAAAGACGAGGGGATTACGAAGTTTTTGCGACGCCATTCTTCGTTACCCCTTCGCTGTAGAGGGGGAAATTCTTAACACTTGGATCCGGTTTCGGTGAAAGGGTGAGCGTAATGGAGAACGACTGTAATTAAAGGCGTCGACCATTTTCAAGGAAAAATTGAGCGAAGAAAGAGGATTAAACGTGTACTTTCGTTAAAAAATCTTATTGCTTTGGGAACACTCGTTTAATCTTTTCTGCGCGCCACACAAATTTTTATTTATCAAAGGCTCCAAGTTGAACAGAAACGATATTAAATAGGATATATCACTTTTAAGACGAAATTTATTTATTTATCTTTTCTTTTTTCTTCTGAGCAGTAAGTGATCCGGATACTGAACCATCCGTTTCATTGTTAGTTTGAGATTAATTTTTAATGAAAGAATTTTCGAAGATGTCAGAATTCTAAACTGATGGTTTTTTAAATTCTCGGTGCCAACGAAACGCATAGAGATTCCACGTTTCGGACAGTGATTTCAAATCCAGAAAGGAAAATATATTTTCACATTGTCCATACATACGTTGCCCTAGTAGATTAGAAAGAATAACTCTTGCCATTCGCGCAAGAATTAGCAATAAGAAAGTTTGCAACGTGTCAGAATCCGAAATACGTGTCACAGAGTATGTCGACAATTAAATATCTATCGATCCGTTACGCGTACGAATGGGAACGAGTAATCAGCGCGATGGGGATGCTTGCAATCCGGTTGTCGTCGACCAGTAAACAGCATTAGGAACTAACATCGCGCGAATGTATCATTTCCCTGTCATCCTTCTGACCGATTGAATCTGAAATTGGAAGGCAGATGATGATCAGCGGCCGGATGAAACCGATCGAACAAATCCACGCCAACGTCAAGTCGATTCCGTTCCAAACGGAATTATCCGATCTAGCTTTTTGGGCGCGAATGCGGTATCATAATTGAATTTTAATAATAACACGATATTAGCATCTGCGTGAAGAAGATATATATATATATATTCATGAATCATTCATTTATTTTTCATGAAGAATTCTCAAGATTCACAGGTGAATTTTTAAAGATACTTCCCATGATGTTATTCTTCAATGGGGTTTCCTAGTTCATAAATTATTTAGAAATCTCGTTGAAATTTAGATAGATCTTTGTTCTAAGCATTGCGAGACCTATAGAGAATTGTTTAGGGAGTAAATGAGAAGAGAAACGAGACCAAAATTATAAATATAAAGCTTTGTGGTGGTTATGCTCCATGGCTGTGCATATTTTCGAACGTAGTATTTTGTCTTCGGAATAGCGAAGAAGGTCCTACAAAATGAAATTGAGCAATATCTTTCGTAGCAATTACCAATACTAAAATTTATAACACTACTTAAACGCGACCGATAGGATTAAAATGATATCGATGTATTATTCATGTTCATCCATAAAGTTGTGACACTTCCATTTAGCGAATGATCTAAATCCGTTTCCATTTATACTCTCCCATACAGAACATCTGTAGAGACCATAAAGATCCATCGGAAAGCGTCGACCTGGTTTTTCAACGATTGAGAAACCAGTCTTACTTACCGTGCAGTTGCACGACTAATTAGCGATCGTTTCGAGATTGTTCGATGGAGCAACGTCGTTAGCACAGCTACTAATCATAGAAACAATTCCATGCTCGCTAATTTATACCTCTCTAATCCAGAGATAAATTCACTCTCTTTTATGTTTTATCCGAAAAAGATCTCTCACAAACATCTACGCTTTAGGTCTGACGTGTAACTGAACGCTGTGATGTATACGAACAATTGCAATGATTTATTCGACAATCAACCGCGTTATTGATAATGCCTGCTCACGACAGCGTTTCGAGGAAACGATAATTTTACGAACGAGTGCGGAGATGTCTACCGTAATTCACGACTCGAAGGCACAGAGGAAGACGACTGTTTCGAGTGAGATCGTAATTGATACTTTCACTGTAGTACCTGTTGATCGAAGACGATTCGTGCGTGCTCCAGCAGCGTTGCATCTGGATTCCAGTTCTCTTCTTTGACGACAAATTGCCGTGGTTCGTATTTCGCTGTGCTTCGGATTCCTCTCACCGGTACCGAGCTGAGCAATCAATTCTCTCTATTTGTTTGACGTAATTTCGACACGTTGCTCGTTCCTCTACGTATCGCTACTTATAACGAAAACGAAGCTACTCTCGAGCGATTGTGATTTCCTCGTCGATCATCGTTCGATCGAAAAAAAGATTGAAATCAAGGTTGCAAATGTCGAACTGGGGTCAGGAACGTTCATCTTTGAAATCTTGATCGATCGCGTCAAAGTGCATATTCTTTTGTATAAAGAATTGCGGTTTGATCGAAGGCTATTTTAAGTAATTAATAATAATTAGGTCGAAAGCCTTCGTTTCTTTTTTCTGTTTAATCTTCCTCGACGAGGGTTTTACGTTCCATCGTTGACTGGCTAAGTCATAGTATTATTTAACAAAAAACTTGTAAATATACGATATACATTTGTATCGCATGCAGCTAAATCGCTATCTAGTTCAATGCATGTCACATAAATTCAAAGAATCGTTCTTCATTCACGATCGATATTCTACACTGAACATTCAAAGTCGCAATAATATGAAGAAAAGAAAAAGAAATATATATATACATAAAATATCCAAAGGATTATATTCGCTATTTGTGAGTATTTTTAGATGTATTTAACGAGCGAAACAAATCTCAGCTATAAGATAAGAAGAATCATTGTGCTCGCGTTTCGTGGATGTCTCGTAGTAAAAATACTTAAAGATAATAATTACAAATGAAATTGCTCGAATAGTCGCGATTGCCTTCCAAATCCGTCGGCGCAGAACCTACATCCAGCTATTTTCCGGCCGCACTTGCCGGTGTCAATAACACGCGAGCGGATAAGCCATTGACATCGCAAGCAGACTGCGTCGAGATACGCGCGCGCATGTATCGCAGCTGTATACGCTCGTGACAGCTCGACGAAGCGGATCGGATCGTTTGGAATGATCGAATACTCGGGAAATCTCTTTTATCCCTTTTCGTTGTGCGAACGATGACAACGAATGGCCGTCTGCTAATTCTTTAATACGTATAAACAACCACGGAAGGATTAATGGCGAATATCGGATGTCTTGTGGATGAATAATGGGGTATTCAGCAGGGTTATAATTTATCATAACCGAAGTTTTATAAAATTCTATAAAATTGTAAATTTGTAGCAAAATTCGAGATTAATTTCTTTGGACTTTCAATAAATTTCCCGCCGCGCGCAGGATTAGGATCTAAAAATGAAATGACAAATCGCAGGAAACTTGTAAAATTTAAAATACAATTGCTTGGAAACTGGGAACGTCGCAAAAATATTAACGTTTCTTTAGACTTTTAACAAATTTTTCTCCGCGCGACGAATGAAATTTTCCAGCCAGAAAAAGAAAATCAACTTACAGACGATTTATCAAGATGAAAATACAGTTTCCTTCAAATCCGTAATGTCGCGAATCAAAAATTCATTCTAAATTAAACTACATACGTATTCTTGGCTGTGATTTTCTGAACGTTCGGCGAGTACAACTAGCAACGGATGAGGGCTGGTGCGTCGGAACATCGTAGTTTGAAAATCGCGAAAATGCCGGGACCGAGGGACGAACTCGTCACAGGACTGCAACAAAGTCGATTGTGCCGGTGGCGTAATTCGAATTGCCGATTGAACGGGCAACGGCAGCATGTAGGTTAAAAGCGTGCTTCCTCGACTACGTTTTCGTCCCTTCCTCTCACCCTTTTGTTGAATAAAAAGAGAAAAAAATACGCGTACTCGCTGGTAAAAAGGAAGAAAAAAAGCAAGAGAGAGAAAAAAAAGGGACGCGCGGCTCTACCTGTCCTGGCCCATTGAAAAGTTTCGTAGCGTCGATGTTCGCTCCTCCATTTCCCTTTATTCGGCTTGTTCCCGGCTGCTCCCGTTTTTCTTCGTTGCCACGCGTGCGTCCAACCTGGATTATCCCGTTTTCTGCAGATTCGGAAGTTGTAAAAAGTCGAATCGCCCGACATTGTCCGATTTATTAATACCTTGGGCGTTTCGTAGGACTGCCAACAAAATTTTAGGCCGTGTTCCGATAAAACAAATCAGGAATTGGAGCGAAATAGATATTGCGTTGTTATTGATTTTTACATTTATACATATAACGGTCGGTTGATGAATTTACTTTACTTTATATACGTACTTTACGTATAACTTATTCTATTCAGATTTTATGCGCTAGACTGTTTCCACTTGTTTGCTGAATAACAGCGTTGCGTGTCGGTAGCCTGTAAGTAGTATAAGACACGCAAGGCGGGCGGATCTTGAGTAGTAAGTAGAACAAGATACGTAATGTCTGGTTTACGACTCCTCGCCTCGTATTATTATTATTAATACACGCTTGTTCTTTTAAAGGGATCAATTTATAAAAAAAGCGAAACAAGGTACATTATAATTGTCTGTTCCTAAATCTAGCTCCAACTTCATCTGCAAGCTATTACTACTACACACATTTAAATTTATATAAAATATAATACACGTTAGTTCCAAAATTACCTTATTAAATTACTTCCTCAACAAGGGTAGTTTGATCACGGAAATCCTACATTGATTAGAGTTGTCCGTATAGTCAACACTGTAATTATCAAAATTCTATACGAAATTTTACCAAAAAGATAAATACACGAAAATTCGAAAATTCCATCGAGAAATCATTCCCACGACAAGTTTACCAAAATTCAATCAGATAAAATGTTCTGTAAGGGTGGAAGGCATGCTTAACCCTAGATCGAATAAAACAGTACCGCGTGCGACGTGTATCCGTTGGTTGTTGGGACACAATGGACAGCCGTTGTCCGTTCCGTCCAATCTGAAACGACAACTAGCCCTCCATCCTGGACGCGTGTTTCACACGGGCGGACAGAAGCCTCTGCTCGACCACTAAACGCCCCGTGGACCGAACGAAGCGTCGTTTGACATCGTCCACCGCGACATCGCGAAGAAGGGTTGCGGCGTGAAAAGTTTCCAGCCGGGATTGACGTGACACGGGGCCTGGCAAGCGAACGCGAGCCACACACCGACGTCCTTTAATTAATGGAAGTTGATCGCCGCTTTGGAGCCCGTTCAGAATTGAGCGTGCGGCCGGAAACCCCATGTTCTCCGCTTCGAAGGTTTTCAGTTATCCCGTTGTTCGATCGCGGCTCGGTATCTTAATAATTATGCGTACCCGAGTCGTGCAAAGGATAACAAATTTTGTAGTGGTATTTTCGCGTAGAATTTTTGTGGAATTGCGATCTTTGTGTGTGTGTTTTTTATACTTTATCGTGTGTAATAATTACGTTGTGGATATTCACGCCAATTCATAATTTTGCGAATTGTAAAAACGGAGCCTAGAACATCTTTTTGTCTATTGAATATCGTGACAGAATATTGTTTCGATATTTCATATAACTCTGCATAGTGTGTGTATTAGGGCTTTTTCTACGTCTTCAAATATCTCAAATAAATAAAAGCCCACAATCTGGTAAGAATAGTATTCGAAAGTTTCAGTTCTCGTAAATAACATCTGAATATTTCCATTTAGAGAAGTCTTGCTTAACAACGAATTTTCGTAACGCGATAATCATCGTGATTATTTTTAATTCGATATATGAAATGATCCAATACTTGTACGTATAATAGTCCAATTATAATTGGAGCGTTTCAGTCTTCTAATCTATAGAATCCGCAATATGTTTTTAATTACGAAATTTTCTCGAAAATTGCTTCTATTATTTTATTATAGAAGAGAACAAAGGCGGAGGTTATTAATGTGGCTGAAAGGTTTGCGAGGCTACGATTTAACGATTGTCTTCTTTCTCGTTCCTCTCGGCAAAGTTGGTGGAATTGGCGGAACGTGTGGAGTGGCTCTTAAAAAATTGAATTACGGCGTTCGAAATCGTATCACGTGGGACGAGACGCATAAAGGGCTGCGCGCGGCATAATGCATAGCGGGGCCAGGCCACGTTCTAATAAGAATTTCCGTCGCCTTCTCGGCGGCCTCGTTCATTCTCCCCTCCAAGGGAAACTTAAAAATGCGGCAATTCACGTCTACCGGATTCTTCGTCCTACCACAATCACGATCTCTCATCATACGTTTTATAACGAAAACCTGAATTTATTGGACGAGGATTATTGGGCAGCGTGTAATTTATGCGCGTTATTCTTCTTCCAAAAGTTAGAAAACTTTTCGCCACACATTTTCACTAAAAGAATCATATTTTCCGGGGGAAAAATTTCTCTTATGAAACTGAATGTACTAAAATGCAAAAAAAGAAGACGGCAGAATTGCGAAATTCTGGAGGTCCGCGAATATCCGTCGAACTATAATAATTCATCGAGCACGGTAATCGAACAAGATTTCAAAACCAGTCAAATTCAGATTTGCGTTTAATCCAGGTACGAACGAGGAAATCGTGTCGAGGCAAATGAAGCGACACGTAATATCTCGTACGTTTCCGCGCGTATAAATACGACGTTCTGCGCGGACGTGAATACGATGGCGAAATACCAAGGAACACGGGGCTGTTATCTCGCCAGCTGTAAGCCGGCATCGCCTCGTCTCTACCGGTCCATGTAACTTGCCAGATAGCGGCGCACGCGTGTTGTTAACGATGGTTACGCTGAACAAATACCAGCTGTTAACCCGGGAATAGAAACCCTTTGCCTTGACGTGCAACTTTCTGAATTGTTAGAACCTAATAGTCGTACCTAACAATTTTCATCGCGTGTGGAACAAAGAAGATTTTTAATCAACATGGAGGCTACGTTGCATTAAAGAGTAAGAATTCAAGAACGATAAAAATAGCATCATCCCTAATGTAGAGTAGCTTAGTATCGGAAGAACCGTCAGAAAGATAAAATCGAGTAGGAGTATTCCAGAGAACATTGTTTCAAGATAAAGAATAAAATGGCTATTGCTATACCAGGAAGGAACATAAAGATTTCGGAATGTGGATACAAATTACAAAACGTTGGTTTCCGTGTCTTATCTTGTTGTAGCTAGAGATCAATTTCCAACGTATTAACAGATGCATCGTCCTTAGATACTTGTACGAGCCATTCAATGATCGCATTAATCAAGTCTGTTAATTGAAAAGTAGGGAAGGATGTTGATATCGCGAACACTATCCGTTGTCATCTTGAAATTTCCTATTATGTATGTCATCTTCTTGCGACAAATGAAATTGAGAAATTGATAAAACGTCGAGTGGAACTATATTCAAGATGCTTGGTCTGTGAACGCGTTAAGAACGCCATCCTTCAACTTCCATCAACATTTTGACGCTGTTCACTGCTTGAACGTGTTTGCAATAACCACGAGAAGCATCCAGAGCGATCGTAAACATGAAGATCGACGTTAAGAAGCCGCGCAGAAACTGTCGTTCGACTATAAAAACGCCTATTGGCGGTATTCCGAAAGCGGGAACGACACACGGGATAAAATCCAGCGGCTGGTTTACAGAAGCGAGCCAAGATCCCGACAATAAACGCGTTGCGCGAACTTCGCCCCATGCTGCTGCTGGTGTAACAGAGATTAAAGAGGCAGCTTTATACTCGTATCCTAGGTGAAACGAGTACGACGGGTCACCGCAAGAAGCAAGGTCGTCTGTTTTTCACATGCAGTCTTAGCCACCAAACGGTGGACATTCCGACGATTAACCATGCTGTGCACGAAAATTAGTTAGCTCTATATCTGTCGTCAGACTCTTCCGAGTCATATTTATGCGGTCGTTCTTTGTCCGGTGATACGTTCTTCCGTTCCGAAATCCTGACATTTTCTTGAAAAATTGCGCTAATTTGGTATTTGTCTGGTATAGTTTGCGACAGAATTCTTCTTTAACCTCGTTATTTCAAGAGAATCTTTCGCGTTCTCTTGAGAAAACAGAAGCTTTCTTAACGATGGAAAAATACGGTTGGGCTGGAACTTGTCTCGAGGAACGCAGCACGATTCATCAGACTTAGACCGTGATTAAGACTATAATTACGGCGTATGCGTGTCCTAACGAGCGATAATTATAGACTGTTTTGGGTTTATGCATTGCGATCGTCAGACGTTTTCGTTTGAACTCTGCCGAGCTGTCTTGCAGCGGAGATTAATCCAAAGATGAAATTCTGGTGGAAATTCATTGACAACGTGTCTTTGATATCTTCTCAATCTTACGGAATTTCTTAACGTTACATTATGGAAAATTGCTGAAAGGACGTGGCGGGATTGACAAGGAAAGCGAAGATCGGAAATTAGGTCTTTTGTCGGTAGCTCTTCATTATTGCATTAGGTTGCGCGGAATAAAGTGCGCCTGCCTTCTTTCATGTACTTGCAACACAATGGTAGAGAACACTCGCAATTTATTGCAACATGTAACGCTCATTAAAGCGGTTAAAGGAATTTTATACCGAAGATTAACTCCAGAAGGCCCCTAATGGTTCCTTGAAGATTGCCGAAACAATCTCGAATCGTAATAAAAAGAGGAACGAAAAGACGTTTGAAAACAATAAAATCTAGGAAACCAATTTCCACTCTAAACGTTCTTATTTTTCCTCTTCTTGCTCCTTTCGCTTTGCAATCCTTTCTTGTTCGCCTCGTTCGCGTTAATCTCGCTGGTATATTAATTAAACGGATCTACACTGTTCTTCGTTCGAGCAACGGGGAGGGGGATGCAACCGGAAACATTAACGTCAGGATAGATTTTACGTCGGAGGAAAGTTCCGCGCGAAAGAAACGGGGGATAATCCAATCACGTTTACGTTTTCGCCGGTGCCGTTTTAAATTTCGTCGAAGCGCGATTCGTGAAAGCCATCGACCAGGATTTTCTCCTGGAGAAGCAAATCCTAGCGAGGCGGTATTTCCTCCGATGTTTCTTAGTCGTCGTTCGAGCTTGTTCCTCTTAAACAGATTGAAGAAAAAAAGGGAGAATCTTTAATTCTATAAAGCCTTGGCATTCCTTACTTCCTATGAATATCAAGAAGCAAGTGCTCGAGTACGTTAAACACGTTCCCCTGTTACCGGAAAAATTGGATGATTTTACTCTTCGAGCTTCTTCAAGCGGATTTCCCTCGGAGTACTCGGGATTTTTGTTAGCACGAGTCAAGGTTCAAAGGAAGCTGCGACGCAAGTCAGGATTCCAAAAGGAACGCGAGCCAGAAACGGCCGCCAGCCGCTCGCCTCCGTAGCAATTCAACCTGCAGAAACCAAGGGAACTCGGAAGTAGTCCTTTGGATATCTCGCGTTCGCTTTGTGACGCGTGGCTCCGCGACGCATATACGAGCAGAAATCGTTCACAAAGGGTGAAACGCTTGCGTAGATCGTTGCAGAGTAAATGGTGTACTCGATAGGATGCTGCTTGGGCGTTGCCTGCCGCGAATGCATATCTTTATTCGTTCCTTTACTTTCTTTTTCCCCTCTTATTTTTCTCTTCACTTTTGGCGGAGCGGTCCGCTTTGAACGGTCCAAGACGATGGATAGAAGCCGAAAGAAAAAAAAAAGAAACGTCGATTGAAACGCGGAGGAACCGCGGCTTCAAAGGGCTGGAAGAAACTCTTTCCGCTCGTAAAATAGCGAGGCGTACGTTCTACAATCCGTCAGCGTGTTTTTCCGCCGCTGCCTGGCTCGATCGCCGGCCGGGCTCGAGGAGCCGGCCCATTATGCGAACACGATCGTTCTTTCAGACTGCGAAAAGAAAAATTAAGCAGGAACAGCTGGAAAGGAAGCTCCGGTAATGTTATTGATCCACCATCGCGTTGCAGCGAAAGAGAAAAGGACGGTGGAAAATAATCTAGAATGAACGAATGGGTTTTCTCTCGCGAATGCAATGGATTTGACGAATTTTTGCGCGACACGTTGCGTCGAATAAAATTCTTTTTGCTCGTCGAGCCGTTGAAACAACACGAGGAACCGTCCTCGTAATAATAAGAAATTTCATCGCGCGTATTGTCACAATTTCCATCTTTTTTTATGAATTCACAGCGGGACGGCCCGACATATTGCCTCGTCCAAGTGTTTCTCATTTTTCCGCGATATCCGTAGGGACTGGAGAATCGCTACTCGAAGCGCGGACGTCGTTCGACCAGCCTGAAAGGAAGAACCCTTTTCAGTTTCTCTTTCTGTGCACGATTTTCCCGGACCGTCTTATATCGGGGTTTCGATGGCTCGTGAAAATCTTGGGGCTTCGTTAAGACTTCAAAGCTTTGCCTGCTGGCCATTGGTTTCGAATTAGCAGATTTTCCCGGCCGTTGTTCGCGATACCAGACTCTGCCAGTTGATTGCACCACGCTATTATTCTTTTCTATTCCCCTTGGCTTTTAATCTCACGCGGAAAATTCTTCGTAACGGAGGGGAGAAGGATGGAACGAATGAATAGCGTTGGATGCGTCTTATGCGAGATTCTTACCCAAGTACGAGCCATTAAGAAAATAAAATAAATAGAAAGAAATAATTGTGTATTTGCGCTTAATTATGCACGAAAATACTTTACTGAAACATTTGGACTGATATTTGACAGTAGTAATTGTAGGATAATCGATCGATACAGAGGAAGTAAAGGAAATAAACCGCGAGGATCAGACGATACAAGTTTGATAATAATGATTGTAAAATAGTTAAATCGTACGAGAGCAGTAAGTAGAATAAGCCAGGAAGGTCGGACTGGTGGAGTAGCTACTAGACTTGGAATCGTGAAGTTTCAGGATTCGATACGATCGATTTCAAAAGGTTTTTTCTGTAAATTTTTTCGGTGGGTCTCGTTCTTCTTTGTAGTTGATACGTATAGTTACGATTACTTCCTCGGGAGTTTCGTATAAAATAGTTTCAATTGCCTAAAATTTGACAATTTTGATCGATGGTTCTGAGAAAGCTTTCTTCGTATTCTACACCAATAGTTCTCAAACTTCTTTTAGTTAGGGTGCACTTTAGAAAATGTACAAACATTTTGGTCCACTTTGTGTACAAATTCTAAAATTTGCAACAATGGATACAACTGCGCGATCAAAGAGAGAGAAAAAAATACCAAGCACTTTCGCAGTGGCGCACCTGGTTTTATCCCAGGGCGTACGAGTATGCCGCGAACCCTTTGAGAATCACTGTTCTACACCTTCCTTGGATCCAGTGACTCAGGTTGTTATGGAACTTTTCTTGTAAGCACACTTATAAAGTCGAAATTCCAAAATTTATGGGAAAAGAGATTTTTAAACAATATTTTTTGTAATGTTCGTAGAAAATAATATTTAGAATGGAACCTTTGACTGAAAAAGTTGATTTAAAGTACACTTAAAAAATACACATCCCAGTGTTTAAAAAAATCCGTTTCGAGTCCTTTAGTGTTTTCACAGGTTTTAATGGAATTAAAAAATTCAACTAGAAAGAGCTTAAAGAGCTTTAAAAAAGATACCTGCCATAAAAAGAATTACAAAATTAATTAAAAGAGAGGAAGAGTGCAAAAGGCTGGCAACAATATAAATTCGATAGTAGCTGCACAAAAAAGCAAGGATAAGTACAATTAAGGGAGAAAAAACACGCAGGAAGCGAAAAAACCTTAAAAAAAAGTTCAAAGGAAAAAGGGAAAAGAGAGTACTTGAGCAACACAAGTGCCCTTTCCTTCGTTTGAGGCCACTAGCAGCAGTGTGTAACTATAACGATAGAATTTAAATGATCTTCTAAAAAATGTAAAAAATCATCTTACCGATAAAAAAAAAAAAAAAGAAAAAACAGGGAAGAGCTAAATTCCGCGTTTTGCAGAGAATTATTACATCGTTAAAATACTATGGAAAAATCTTGATGGTCAAAAAGGAATTTGAGAGCGACGAATGGACGTAATTAATTCGATTCGGTAGCCAGGAGTCAGCAGTTGAAGTTGAAAGCTCTCTCTGCACACACAGCTGCGGTAGTTGGTATTTATTTCTCGTTGTGGAATCGCAGCGAAAAGTGATCCTCGCCGAAAGAGAAGGATCCGGCTCGTTTCTGCGGGCTTTTTAATATCCTTGCAGCAATTATTCCACGGAAGCGTACAAGGAATTAAACCACGGACGCCCCGGGGTTAATTAAATCCCGCAACGCAGTATTATTGCACACATACACGTGGCGCGTGTAGTTCCTCAAATTCGAGTAGTTTCGCGTCGTTGCTTGGTCGCGTGCATATGTACATACGGGAACAAAACCCGTTTTCTTGTTCCCTCGTTTCGTTTAAACACGGCTGCGGCGAGCGTTATTACGCCGTTGGAATCTGCGTTCGAGCGTGCTACGTTTGCCTCCAGAGTTACACCATCGATTCGCTACAGAATTCAAAATCTACAAAGGACGTGAATCTACCATAGAGCAGAGTTTCTGCAGTTTCCGCAGTGACATTTATGGCGAGTATCTTGCTTGTAGAAACCTCGACGCGACGAATTCCTCTTCGATGGTTAAACAACCGTAGAGAAAGTTTCGAAAAACATAGCAATCATTTCGTCTGATAAAGTAAAACCATACACGATATCCTCTCGATAGCAAGGATTTTATCATTCGAGCATCGACTCTGATTTTGTTTCTACATTTACGCGAAACAGTTCCAGCTGACAGAGGAAATTTTCTTTGTTGAGCAATCGTGGAACCACGAACCTCCTACCGTAAGAATAATTAACGTAATTGTTGTTTTCTGTTGTTGCAGGTAAGCATCTTCACCGGCGGTCTAATCTGATCTCAAGTAGCAACATTTCGAACGACTCGTAAGTAACTAATTACGGAGACGTTAACGTCACCAGTAGGATAAAGGTAGATTTTCAGCGTGGTATCAGTTAAGGAGCGATATCGATTCGACATCGTCTATCCGTTCGAATACTCGCAATCTCCGACAATCCTTTCTCGAGGAGATCGACCACCTTCGCCCGTTTAATCGGCCATTATTCCGACATCGACCGACGAAAGATCCGCGAAAACGGCAGAGAAGTAATCGTAGAAGGTGGTGACACGGAGAAACAAAGAATTTCGAGACGCGGTGTCATCGAGATTTCATAACTTTAACTTCACCCGGTGCAGTTCCTCGCTTCGAGGTTAATTAAACTCGACAAACGATAGAAAGAAAATTCTAGAACTTGGAAAGGGGCGAAGCGAGTGAAAGATGGTTCCACGGTGCTGAACGAATAATTAATAATCCTCTCCTCGAGCTTCCTCTCGGAACGTACGCGGTTACTTCAGTCTTTCTTGTGCCTTTTTCCATTCGCGAAATCGCCTCGTTCGCGTAGGAGTCTGTCGGAAGTCTCGTAAAAGGATTTTCAAGATGTCGGGACGAGCTGATCGACGCGTACATGCTTGTATTTACGAGCGCCTCTAATTGGCTGGATGTAGGGCCACGAGATTCGGCGGCCAAGAAAGTTTCCGCGAAGGTAAATGTTGCCGGCGACGAGGCAAATATTGGCACATGATTTACGGATACAAATATTGGCGCTCGTTAGTGTCCGCGGCGGAACGAATTGTCGAATCAGAATGGCTGGAACCGGATGTTAGGAAATACGTGGCCCCTCTTTCACTTCCATTTTCTTCCCTTTTCTCAGCGGCCGTTTGCGACGAGATTCTCTTGCTCTGGTTTCAGAGATTTCGTGAATTTTATTTTCCAACGAAGACATCGAGGAACTTCTGCGAAATTCATACGACGCGAGTTACGTTTATTACGTTATATTTTTACTATTTCTAAATATTTCTATTCTTTTTCAAATATTTCTATACAGGGTATTTCGTTTGACTGCAAACTGTGGAATATCCCACGAGGGATTAAACTTATCAAAGAAACGCTTTGACGAAAGTTATCTGCTTCGATAGGTAGGACGCCATATGGTGCGAATTATTGCTTAGCAGATGCAGCGGTGGGGGAGATTTTCAGATCGATTTCTATTGTTTAAATGGAACCATACATACATTTTTCAATACGTATTTTCAATACGTAGATATTTTAACTTCAATTTGTCGTATGAAAGACAAGGAAAGACGCGAAACGATATTCTTTCTACTTCCTTTCGTACGATAAATTGAAATTAACATTTCTGCTAGACTAACCGTTTTTCGATATGAATAAGTCAATATCTTTTGATAAATGTACCAAAAAATATATAGTTGCACGTTAAAAAAATGAAGTTGGCTTTGAAATATTCTCCGCTACTTGGATTTGCAAACGAATAGTTTGCACCGTACGATGCCCCCCTTCCCACCCCCTCCCTACGAACCAAACAACTTTTGTCGAAACATTTTGTCGACATCTATAATCTCTCGTGAGATATCCTATCGTTTCCAGTTAAACGAAATACCCTGTGTACGTCTAGTGAGATACGTTCCACGCGAATGTCGCGGGAAAGATGGCGAAACGAAGAGAACGATCGTGTGGCTTTGAAAGGGATTGGAGCATACGGAACCCTCGTTTTGTTGGAACGGAATTAAGAGGAGCTTACGCATTTTACCATTTGGAAACAGGCGGCGAAGCGACGAGGCGTATAAGCGAAGTCACGGGTGCCGTGCAACTATGTCGCGTGGCTAAATCATGCTAAGCCTTGTTTATGCAGCTGCAAATTATGTTATTGCTCGAAGCGGGATGGCAAACGGTGCGCGCAGTTAACGGCACACCGATATTAATGATTAATTGGGCGTTCAGTGCGGGCTGGCACGAACGGGCTTCTCATAAATTCGCGATCGAACGGATCGTATTAACTTTTACTTGGCCGTACGTGTCCCTTTGCGACATTTACGCTCTTTGCCTGCTACGATTAATCTTGGAACGTGGATTCTTCCTCCTCGGTCTACTTTTTCCTCTGGCGAAATATCACGGTGAAATTCAGCTCGCGCGAACCCGTAATTGCGGTTACGTAAGCCGTCGAGTTTCGAGTAAAAGTGATTTAAGAGACGTTAGAAGATTCAAAGAAGTTTGTTATTAAAAAATATTAAGGAATTAGCAGGTTACTACGTGCTGGTCCTTCCCCGTCTCTCCCCACTTTTTCCTTTTTTGCTCCCGTAAAAGTAATACGTTTTAAGACAAGTTTGAGATTCCTTCCTCTTAGGATTTTAATGGTTGCTCGCTGTTAAGAATTCATTTCAGTCACGAGACGGTAACGTTTTCTTTAAGCAGACCGTAAGGATCGTAGCTATAAAGGGAAAAACCGGTGGAAACTCGGGACACAGAGGAGATTTTAATTCCGCCCTTAGTCTCGCCGGCCGACAAATAATTGCCGCATAAATTCCGCTGCATGTTCTTGATAAAATGAATCTTAATTCGTCCACGGGGGAAGCCGTAATCGGCGAGATTGGGGGAATCCGAAACTGAAATTTCATTTCCCTATCCCTGAAGTCCTCTCTTCAGTCAGGCCAATTCTCTGTCTCGACCAAACCTATTATATCATCAAGAAAGACCTTCAGTTTAATCCTGGTGAAATTTATTTTACCTCGTTCGAAGATCAAACGCACATTTCTATAATTTCTCATATCGTCGACGCTGGGCATATCGACCTTTAATAATAAATGAAGGAAATAAAATTGCGCGAACGAAAGATCTGACATCAGCCATTCGAATTACGGTATTTTCTCTGTAATTTATCGTCATTATGTTCCTCATAATTAATCAATTGTCATCCCCAACTACTGGCAGCAGATCTCCCCAGGGGCTCTTTGACACGCCGTGAAGTTCGACGGTCGATCAGTGTAATCTAATACGAATTCAATCGTGCGTGATAAAATACTAATTATCCATGAGACAATGATTAAAGTTTTTCACTTTTTAAAATGTAACTTTTACCAACTCTTTCGTATTTGTGAGATTTGATTGAAATGAGACCAAACACGATATAGTTTGAATCACATTTACATGTATATATGACAGACGAAAGAAAAAAAATTAATCTCGCTGAATAAGCGAATATGCGGAAAACTATATGATGTTTGGTCTTGTTTTAATCAGAAAAACCTCGAAATCGCATCAATAAAAATGGAAAATAAAGCGGATCCGTTGTTGCATTAACATCGTCTAACCGATATGTTTCTTTTTATCAAGCCTGCGTTTCTCTGGACTCGGCAAAATAGCGGGTCGTATTTATTACATACAATCGACTCCTGTACACGATAATTCATCGCCGAGGAGTGTCGATTTCCGACCAATTATAGAGAAAATACTGTAATTCGATAGTTCTAGTATTAAGATTTGCCATTCGGTTCAACAATGTGACGACTAACAACCTAATGTATTCTATACTGATTATAAATTTCAAGATCTTATCGCGAAACAAATATTACAGCCAACCAACATAATTAACAAAACGAACTCTCTGGCTTTCCTGGAATTTCTATTCCCTCGGCACCAAGAAGTAACCACAGCTACCCTAATCAAACGTTTCTATAGACGGTCAAAGGTGTACCCGGCTATCGATTCACTCGAATCCGATTCATCGAGATTCCCCAGGCAACCGACTGTGGTGGTCTCATAAGCAACTCCACGATCCAAACAAACATTCGACGACCGAATAACGCCGTATCGTCGGCCCTCCCTGTATCGCAGTCGAGCGTGCAAACTCGATCGTTTTCGAGGGTGAACGCCTTCCAGGAAAAGACGGAGAGTCTGGAAGGCATAATAGAACTTTGTGACATTCGGTAGGGCCAACGGTGTGCCCGTCCTTTGTTCCAGACGTAAGGGAATGTCATCCCTTATTGCTACCACCCATGACCGCGCCACTCCATGGGCCAAAGACGAGGGTGCGGTGTTCAACGTCTGTTCGATAGGACGATCGACCCCTTTCGATCGCTCGTGGAATGCGAGAATTTATTCCACCAACATTCTGTCGGCTGGTTGTCGGACGTTCTCTACTCTTCGAACGAGAATATTCGTTTTTTAATCGGTTCTTTGGTTCCTCTGTTGGCTGACGCCTTCGACAACGTTGGTTCGCTTCTGCTTTCGCATTCCACGAATACCTTTTGCCTTTCAGTTGCAGAGCTCTCGCATTTTTCTGCTTTTCTCTCCGTTGAATTACTTATGATTAATTTTGCGATATATAATAATACTCCTTTCCGATTTCTCTCTCTTTCTCGTTCTCTCTGGAAAAGTTTGGAAGTAGCAGCTCGATCTAGTAGTATCTTTCCACGTCAGATTTCTTAATATTATTTTCGTTATGGTACCAAAATATGATCCCAAAATTGAAAGTGGACATACTTTGGTATATTGATGCAAAGTTTTTATCGCGATAACTTACAGATGCAACTTATTGTTAATAGGAAAGAGTATACGCGCGTACGTTCACATATTTGTAACGTAACACGTATAAATGGAAATAAAAATGGTAAAGGTTTTTCGAAGAACGTATATATATATATATATCCTTCTGACGATTGATTATTCGATATTTGAACATGGATATGCACGAAAGGATTAATAACAGACTTGCCTCGTATTGTCCTACGAAAATTAAAGTCGAGAGTAAATGTCCGAAAAGAACGTAGTTTCAGCATGACGAAGAATTAGCGGAAATTACGAGGTTCGCGACTTAAATTGCAGCGATTTTTCGTGCGGGGGAATTACTTACAGCTCGGTCGGCAAACGTATGCGGCCGTCGTTCGAACTTCTGGTTCACCGTACCGTAAATAGCAGAAAATTCCAGGATGGCGAATTTTCTGCCAGTTTCAGGTTATCCTTCGGTGCACCGATTTGCTTGTGAAAAAATGTTCAAACCGCTATAACGCCTGAAAAATGGGATAAGGCACGTCTAACGCGTTTTCTGCGACTTTGGGAATATTCTTTAAGCTATCGCACGCCTCTGTCAAGCTATCACCTACTCTGAAGAAATCCTCGTTTCTTCACGTCGTGCAACGTGTCGGAAAAAAATTGTAGGCAACGTGAGCGAAAAAAAAAGAATCTTAAGGTGAAAAGCTGTGGGATCGCGTGCCGCTGAAAATTAGCGCGAAACGAATGAGCGAAATCGTGTTTGCAACGCAGGTGTCTACTCGTGTTCTTGAGCGTGTGATTTATAATATGCGTGATGCTAGCTGAGCGTAAGCATAGGTATGTTTCTAAGCTGATACATCTGATTTTTGTGCAATCGTACTTCGTTTCTTCTAGTATAATTTGGACTATTAAGAATGGTCTCTTATCTTGAAGTTCGTTTTGCATGAAGATTACAGGAGAAAAGTGTGATAGGTAGAATTTCGTTGGCTTTCTGATTATAGCGTTGCTTAATGATGGAAAGGATGACCTTAAAATATAACGTTGTTAGAAAGAGTGGCGGCGTATTTGGTCCGAAAATATAAGAATACAAATCTTGCCATGGATGATAGGTCCATGTTTTGTGGAAAACTAATCGTGAATATGATAACCAATACTTTAGGAAACCGTATTCTTCGTGTACAAATTTTTCAAGAGAATCCCCCTTTAAATCACGTTTTACCAGTACGTATATCCTTTCTCGATAAAATAGTATCTTACAAAACAACTATCTTACTGACAAAATCAATGGAGACACTCGAAACTAAATCTAAACTAGCGACCAGCGGACATTCGTTAAATGATCGCTGCAGGGTACAGCGTACGGTCGTAAGCAGTACGTGGCTCTCTGTTGTACTTGACTATCACAAAACCTAGACATCGATTCAAACGAGATAAATGAATACGACTTGTTCACTTGAAACGCACAAACCAAGGTCTATACATTTTATAGGAATTTTATAGATTTCAAGTGTTCTTTCTGCACTGAAATCTACATGGTTGGTTGGTTGGTTGGTTGGTTGGTGAATGGTTTTCGCGCAGATCTCCATGAAAGTGGTAGCAATTTTCGTTCGAAAGAAATTCGATCCTTTGGAATAAAGAGAACTTTGATATTCTGCTGACATTAATCACATGGAGACCGTATAAATGTCTGATGCGATGCAGCCTCTGTAGAACTTTATCCACGCTCTTTTCTATTAATTTTACGAGACTGGAAAGAACGTAGAAACTGTAATTGGATTTTACAATCCCAATGGCATGGACTCACTCCGTAAATTTGCATTTTGAAGTTGCTTGTGGAAGCGGAACTTGAATAGTTTCTTTGTCGTCGTAAGGGCAACACAACGGCGAGTAAAGAAAATTCATAATTCTCCTGTTCCTCCTTTTTCATCGGCGTTACGTGCCGCCTCTTCAATGATACGTATTATTGACGCGTTAGAATAGCCTATGGAAACGTATCTACAAGCGCATCTCACGCGAGTAAGAAACTATAAATTCGCATACGATAGTAGAATAAAAAAATATGAAGTAAGCATTCGTGTGTCTAATGCGAAAGAACGTAACATCCATAGGACGAAAGGAGGGCTTGCAAGTTTGGAATTTACTGTCGCGACTTCCACTTGAGGAAACAGGCCAGCTTATATTTACTGGCGGAAGAGGTAGAACTTCAATTATTTTCCTGGCCGCAATAGTCATGCGTCTTGCGGAAATTCCACGGGAAGAAGCACGTCGACTGAAAAGAATTTTGCCCGTTGCAAAGGTGCCGTGATGCTCACCGGAAGAGGAATTACGGCTCGCCTCGTTCCATGCTCTTCTAACCGTCGCTCTGATCATTTTTTTCTTAAACCACTGTAAATGTTCTCTTTCTCGTAAACGTGATCACTTATCCTCCTTATGATACTATATTTACGAAACCTCCGTTTTATTTTTGAACTCTGTTCCTTCCGTACTTTTTATCTATTTCTTTTTCTTTTTTTTTTTCTCTCTTTCGAACCAATTTAAAACATTTTAACGAGACAGGTACTTTTTGATAAAGCAAAACACAGCTTCGTCGTACGTTGCAAACTTTCGGATTTCCGAGTAATGATTCGCGTACGTAAAGTAATTCACGAACCACGACGAGAAAGGGAATATCTTTGCACTAAAACTTTAGGAGTAGTTCGAACCAGCATCACGAGGGATGGTGCGACCAATACCGGAAAGGCTGAGTCCTTGTGCCGATCCTTCGGGTCAGATTCGCGGCGGCAGTGGTATAGACCCTGTCGTTGGTTAAACACATCTTCGAGAGAACTGCGGTCTGAACTCGAACGCTGACCTACTAAGCTGATGAATACGTAGAAAAGTCTCTCGTACCTTCGTAATAACCGTTCGAAGTGCCGTATCTTCCTTTGAATTAGACAATTATCGGACTACGCTTGATCAAAATATCCTCCACTTGTCGATAATATGTTCCATAATGTGCGAATCGTACGTTTCGTCCGGGGAATCGATTATCAATATTTTGCGTCCATCTTCCTTCCAATCACGGAAGATAGATTTCAACGACTGCATAAAATAGCAGTTAGATTCCCAGATTGGATCGTCGATCTCTCATTGCCCGAAGTGCTCGAATTGAAATGGAAGAAAGAGGCAGAGAGCGTAGCTTGAGAGCCGAACGAGCGAAAAAAAAAGAAGAAAGAAAAAGTAAGAGAGAGGGAAGAGTGAAATTTTTCTAGAAGGCAGCTGGTAGCACGGTCTCTCACGGAGGCGTATATTTACAGGCGTGGAGTTTCAATTATTCCCCCTGGTCGTGTCGCAATACGTCACGCGTTGGCTGTGTATTAAGAAAATGCCGAGACGTGTGGCCCATGAATCGAATCGGGTCCTCGTTTCTTCGACTTTTCTCCCGGCACACAGTCGCAACAACGTACACAGACTGGAGTATACGTGTACACAGAAAGGAAGAGAGGCGGCGGAGAGTTTTCGTTTCACGACACCGGATTTATCTTCCCCGAGGAAATTAGAAAAGGCATCCTTCGTGACGCCTCTCGCGAGCTCTGACCTACTGTTCCCGCCTCTTCTCGTTATCCCTCTCCGTCTATACCCGTAGAATTATATATTATATATCCGGAAGCGATATATCACAGACGACTTGGAAAGAAACGGCGGAAAAATATCACGGAGCAAACAAAGAGTTTAATACGTCGTTAGAGATGGTTAATAGCGTTGGATGCACACAGAGATGAAATATTGGAAAAAGAAATTATACCGGAAACGATATAGCGCGACCACAAAATAGAAAGAAGCTAAAGTTTAGTCGTCGCGAGTGTCTTCTAAATCGCCGCTTAATACTTTAATTTACCTAGTATGTGTAATTTCGCGTGGAATATTTATGCCTGGTTTTAGAGAGAGATTTCATAAGAGAGCTTGGAGCGTATTATTTACATGGAAATTACGACGAACGAGTTAGGAATATATACTATTCTAGGAAAAAAGGGAGAGTTCCATCGCGTGGCTGTACCACGAACAATCCACGAAGTAGGAAGAAGTTTATTCCTAAACGAGTTGGCGCGGATTTCCCCACCCTTTCATCCCACTCGAGCATTCAATTCGAAACTAAAGTCCTCGTAGCAGCGATCTTAACACAATGATCGATCGGAAGCCTTAATTACACTGAAAAACGTGAATTTTAATTGAGCACGAGCAGTCCATTAAACGCAGAATCGAGGCGGTCTCGATCAAGTTCACAAACTAGTGCCATTTTCTTGAACAGCCCACTTCTCTATACTAATTCCCCGTCATTATTTCTTTCGCGAACGAATTCGAAACTTTCTTCGCGGATTTCTCCACTCGGGAATATTCTCCTCCAGATTTCGCGAAAGCACGCGTTAACCGTAAATTAAAAAGCCTTTAAGCGGAAAACTCGCGACAGATGTTCCGCATCCACGCCATAAACTTTGTCACTGTCGAGCGTTAACAATACAAAAATAGCCGGTACCACGTGTCAACTGTCGGCCGGCCATTAATCACGGACAACATTAGGCCGTGGAATAAGGGTGGCCGCGACAGACCCATGGCGATCTTCCAAAACCTGTTCGTAGCACGGATTGCTGATGTGGCCGAAGATGAATTCCCTCTCACGGAGCAAATAAGACGTCAGTCGTGTGACGTGCAACGATATTCGCCCTCGTACGGAAACCAAGAAACGAGGAGACGACGATTTCCGGTTCCACCGTCGACGTTACACCCTTCTTGTCTTCGTGGCGCATCCGTGTCGCCTATTAGCTCGAGGAATTCACGTTGCAGGTTTATTCGCATGCGGAGATCTCTTGGATGTGATTCTCCTGCTACGCGTGAAATTTGAGTTTTAGGAAGGAAAAGCGTCACGAGTGTCGTGATTCGAAGCAAAGATTTCGAACGTCTGGATAACTTACTTTCCTTCCTTCTCTTACACTCGATATTCCAATTCTTTTAAACATTGCCAGGATATTATGGAATTACATATGTAAATATAGTTCGTGTAAAGTTTTATTTAGAAATTTGAGTAGAAATGGAAAATATGAGGAGAAGGATACGTAGACGTGGAATAGCGATTTTTATAACTACATGGAACAAACAATATGCCGATCCAGATATGCTAGTATGGATCCTTCTCGCAGAACTTGTTCGTTAGCCAACATTCATGAATCTTCTACTCGCGTAAAATAACCACTCGTTTTACTTACATATAAATCGTGTTCCTAACTCGTATCGTATATAAAGGGTTCCCCCGTGTTAGATAAATAAACAAAGAAATAAATACACGAGTCTGACGAACAGATATAAAGAGCCGATAGATTTATTAAAAGGAAATCTATATATAATAATACTCACGATATAGTCCGATTGGAAATCTCAAACACCCTGCACGACATAAACGAGTGTTTCAGAGTCTAGAAGAAACGAGAGATTCTAGATTTTATGTGCGAAGCACTCAAAGTGCCTGTCTCTACGCTTTTAATCGAAACACCTGGAACTCTTGGACATTATGACTCGTCGATGGGAATACTCTCTGTCATTTATTAGCAAAGAGAATCAACGCGGCTCGTTCTTCGCCTTTGAAAAGCCACTCGTGCAGTCGCATCGTGGCAAGTGGTCGTGGAAACAGGAGAGGATTGCAAAGGAGGAAAAATCAAACAGCGATATAAATTCCATTGGAAACGAGGATAAGGGAGAAGGCGGGGGCAGGGAAGGGGGCTGATTCGAGTAGCGTCAGGCAGACGCTGCTGATCGAACCCTCTACAACTCGTCCCTCTACAACGGCAACGTCACCGACCGACCTCCGTCGCTTGTTGAATATTTGATAACGTCCTGCATGCCGGAAGTGCACTCCATATCGGCGCATACGGGCAGATACGTATCGGGTGGTGCTGTCTACATCGACCTACGGTGATACGCGTATGCGCCGTGATGCGCATCCAGATGCGGCGTACGTGTCCCGAAGGGAGAAAGCCCGGCTACGGGGGACAAGACATTTCGACTGAAATCACGCGCGATCGGAATACTAATTAATTCACCCCTGCGGCTACATCGCCGCGTCCCTTCTTCGTCCCGTAGCGTCTTTTGCTCGCTTGAATCTGTTCCCGAAGGAATGCAATCTTGTGAAAAGTTCGACACAATGTAACATACGAGGATATAAAAATACAGTAGTAGTCCCTGTGCAGTAGTAGAGGGACTCGCTCGTCGTGAGATTTCAGATTATGAAAATGCAATAGAATCTCTATTTTGCCGAACATCCTTTATGAAAACACTCTGCAAATTTGATTTGAAAATATTTGTTGCAGTCGTTCGCAGGTAATACGCCTGTTACCGGCGTTGTTCCTTTAACACGACTACGATCTGAAAATCCAACTTTTAGCTGAAAAGGCCGAACGTTGCAGAATACGTAAGGCACAGACAGACGTGGCATCTGCTTAGAGGTTTGCACCGTCTCTGCGAGCTTAAGAGAAATTGAATTTTAAAAATTCACCCAGAGGTTCGGATGTATCTTTTCATACAGCGGTGCGCGAATCAAGAGATTGCCACGTTAACAGAAAAATTGAACTCGTCGTTCTCTGCGCGGGATTCTCCGGATCTGATAAAAAATATAGCGCTTGGTCATCCTTCCTAGTAGCTACCAATTACCAAACCGATATACGATTAAGCTACAAATTCCCTCTAAAAGCAACGAAGAAACTCTTGGCGGAAATCTTGGCGGAAATCCTCACGGACAAAATCAATGACCCAACGAAACACCCATGCGTCTCGTAATTTTCACGAAAGAGCCAGTGCTGAGAAAGGAAGATACGGCTCTTCCATCAGGATCCTCCGACTTGTTCCATCGACCTCGTCTTTCTTTTACCTGAACGCACGCTATTCTCGTAACTAGACTGCGTCCTACTTGTGGTAATTTATATTTTTACCGACGTAATTATAAAGATAGATTTTACAAGAATATTACAAAGGATACTCTACTTTTCATACAAAAAGTATTTGCACACCGTTGTATTTATTGTAACATTTTTAATATTAATTAATCGATACACCGAATCTGCAAGTATATTAAATTTCGCACGATTTAATAGCGCTTGCTTTCGTTTATCCACAAAAATTTGATACCGTGAAAATGAAATGTAGGATCTGATAAAAGAAAAAAAGTCTCATTTGGAAATAAGATATCTGCAAATACTCTTTATCGCTACGTGCTATGTATTTTCGCAGATTATTCGTATTCTGTGCATTTGTTTCTCCAAATTTTCCATAAATCCAGAAAAATCCACAATCCACTCGTAACGACCACGAAACGCAGTAATTGACACGAATACAACCAGGATGGTCGAAGAGGGTTAAACGGGGAGTGTTCGAGGTGGAAATCGCTCTGGGCAGCGGTTTGAATCCGATTCTCTCGACATTCCTTCCTATAACTGAATATTCATCTATTCGCTCCGATTAGTACGTCCTCGGCTGCGTAGTAGCGACCTGTTATTAATGCAGGCAACAAACGAGAGCGAGAGAGTGAGAGAAGAAGGCGGCTGGACGAAGACCGGCTTGCTGGAATTCATTATACAGCGTCGTATAGAGCGTTAGGTTCTTCAGCGTTGCACCTCGCCTCAAAGAAGCAAAGAGTGTACCGAGCCACTTGTTATAGCGCGGAATAAAGTGCCTCGACATAACAATCTCTTCTGGGTAATTTATCGCGTGCTCGCCGCGAGCAAAGATAAAGGACGGAACTCGGTTATCTGCTGCGCGAGATTTCTCATTTTTTTCTTTTTCCTTTCTTCGTTTCCTTTTTTTTTTTTTTGTTTTCTTTCTTTTGTTCCTCTTATCGATCTCGCCTTTTCTTCGAAAGAACATAGGTATGAATGTATGAATGTCTGTCAGTTGGCGTGAATATAACAGAGGGGAAGGCGACAAGGGTAGTTTTACTCGTCGATGATTTTAAAATAGCGAGGTCCGATAGATAAGATGGAAGGTTAGGTGGCTGTTAAGCAGTAAGTTCGCGATAGCAAGAGGTTTACTGTCCTGGATTCAGGCCCTGAACTATGGCTGGTTGGTTCCAAAGTCGCGGAATCGGGCTACGGACTTAGGTGGCTATAAATTTTCAAGCACTGCGACTGTAAAATCCTTGACTCTTAATCGCGCAGCAATTCCAGAGTCTTCGTGGTCTCGCGACGCCGCGTCGTCGTCTCCGGATTCCGGAACAATAATGCGTGTTACAGTTCCAAAATCTCCGAATTTCAAAGTGCTTACGCTTCCTTCTTAAAGTTAAATAATCACAGAGTGTCTTGTAACTCGCGTGGAAACTGGGAAGAGAGATGTCAAAATAGTAGATGTTTTACGTATATTTGTGCCTATTACGTTGGAGACTAGAAAAACACACGGTGGAACAGAATATTCACTACAGATATTCGCTTCGACAGACTATCGTAATAAATTGAAACTTCGCTTCAAACGAAACAAAAATTTCATCTGCGCGTTTTCAACAAATTCTGAAATAATAAAATTTACCTTCCCCGGCTGTGCCTGTTACACGATACTCTGCGTAAATATTAGCAAAAATTAAAGCAAACTCCGTAAGCTGCAGTATCATGAAAATGTCAAACACCTTTTCATAAAATTATCCTGGCAAACCGAATCAGATTACCGCCCCTCTTTTTTTCCCCATGGAGAATCGCTTAGCGCGTCAACGTCAATTTCCCGACGATCGATTCGACGTCGAAGTGACGATAAGCCGGAAAGCGGAAACGTTGGATGGAGCTCACCGCCGGGAAGATTCTTTGCTCTTGGTAACTGATATAAACGAGGGCGGTGGGATTCGGGGCGATGACTATAATTCTCGATCAAGCTTGAAACGCGTTCGCTCGTCTTAGTTGGCCGTCCTGGACTATCCGATGCATCCATTCATTTCGAAGTGCCGCTCCAGCTGTGGATAAACGAGGGAAAGGCGGAACGACTCTCGTTTCTACTCCGGGAACAGCGTCTTGTATATCGATGAATCCACAAAGTGCCGTCGAATGCATTTCGTTTGCATTCATTTCCCGGGCACTTTGAATAAATAACTCTTCCGGTATCCCGGTTCCGAGGGTTGTTCGAATCGAGTCGAACTGTTGAATGTCGCCGAGTGCCGACAGAATCTCGCTTCTCGACCGGAAACGTCTCTCGGTTGGAGTTTCATCTTTTCAGAACCACCAAATGAATTCGACGTTAGAAGTTTGAGATCTTTGTTGGAAGAAGCTAATAATTGAAGGAAATGGCATCGAGAGACACTGTTAGAGCGCTGTCTTTAAGAAACTGTACCTCCGCCTTGTAAATTCGTGAACCTTGTTCGAGATATTTCATAGAGCAAATGGGATGAAAAATATACCAATAACTACTTTCGGCGTTCCTTATCTCTAGAACCTTTCTTTACCTAGAAGATATCTTCCGCGAATATGATTTCCTTGACACTGCTTATTGTTACGGCGTAGGGCCCACGCCGGGGCATCCCTAAGTGGTCAAAATGGTTAGCAGATGTGTAAGACCTTTTGTTGAGAGGAAACGCGCAATACACTTAAAAAACACTACCCAAACTGACCACCCAAACAGTCAAGTAGGGTCGGATTCAGATTTCCCAAATTATAGCATGAAGCAATTAGCGTTATTGCTCGTCCTAGACACTACCCAGACCCGACTGGTCTTTCCCAAGGTTCCCTCGCCTTCTCCCACACCAATTTTGGCGGCAAATCCGCTTTCTCCGCCGATTCCTGGACACACCCAGGAATCGGACTCGCCCGTTATAAAAGGCGTAAGCCAACAGGCAAACGAGCCACTCTCTAAAAACATTGCCACACTCTAAAAACATTCAGACACTCTAAAACATTGAGCCTCTCTAAGTCCTTCTCTTATCTCAGGGCAAAATCCTTAATTGTCTTGTTGATCCAAAATTACGACGTTGTATATAAAGTAGTGAGAATATAGTTAATGTTCACGTTAACCCTGTGTCGCAATCATTCAACTACCCCTATTCTCTCAACCGAAATCAGGGGATCATCGGTTCCGCGGCGTTGACTATCGCAGTCATAGTGAGAACTTACAATTCTCACTGACACCCATCGTCGTGATCGTGTCTCTCCGCGACCGCTGAGTAACACTTATCCTATATCGTTGCAAAGTTTCAAAGTGCTGAGGAATTTTCGTATCGTCGTTCGCCTCTCGCGAGTTAAGAATCTAAACGGAGAACATCAAAGAAATTATTCTTCCTATAAATCAGTGAACGTTTCCAACAGTTCGAAGCAATCTCTACTTCGACCTTTAATACAGTTTTCGCTTTAGTACTCGCACGGCCATGAGTTATTTTAGAGACAAAGCCCAATTCACTTTCGTTCATTTGCTCTTTTCATTTTTTCCGAAATCATGGTCTTCGGTATTCTTTGTTGATGTTAGATTAGCAAACCGAGACTGATTTAAATTTGTATTAAAATTATTGGACGATAATCAGACATACATGTTAGGAACAATGTATAGAGCAACGAAGGAGGACCAGGAATTTCCAAAGTTCTTCGACAGATCTAATTCGGAAAAATCCGTGCTTTGGCAACGAGACGCTCGTTTCTCGTTAAGCGACGTTGCAAGCCCTTGGAGGAAAGCAGAGATCGGAGAACTCGAAACGAAAGACGTTGGAGAACGATACGAGAGCGAAACTCGCTTGAGGAACTTGCGCGTCGGCGTCGAACTCGCTAAAAACTAGTTGCGAGAACTGAACTGCCATCAGTTCGGTAAGGTTTGCTAGCCCGACGTTCCAACTTCCGAATTCTTTTAGCAGTGGATGTGTAGCGTTTATCGATGCTTCGATAAAGTAGCCGGAGCTTGGGCAACTTTCGCGCCTTACCAACTTTACAACATCCATATCCTGTCTGAATAACTCGCGATCCTACTCGACGTCCAAGTGTTAAGGTTTTCTACCGGGACCACGCGACTGTGAATATTTTTGCGAAAGCGCATCGATAAGGGTTCGCGAACTTCGTTTCGTTCGAAAGAGTGATCTTCCGACGAACGAACCTTGAGATATCGTATAAGAAGCGGACGAAGTACGAATGTTACGTTACAACAAGTATACAATGGTGTGCAAATACATTCTCGAGTCACTGCAGAGAAGTGAAACCTAAATGGAATTGTGTAACGCGTGAGTTTGGATATTTTCTCTACTTTTGCATATTACGAGTATTCTGTATATTTCCCATAAATGTATAGAAGTCCGCGATCTTTCGTTTCTCCGTCAATTCGGATTAAACTGCCTGTAGAAAATATCTCCGATTATCTGCACAGTTAAGCACTTTCTTACAGTTGAAAGTACTTTGCTCGGTATCATTTTTGGGAATTATTAACGACAAACCATCCGAGGGATTTTTAGCGATTGTAGCAGGAGATGGCGAGCGCTCGACGACAGGTAGCCGGGCCTGCTCGCAAATCCGAGTTAGAAATGTTCGCAGGAAGCGAACGCAACTTGAAATCAGATCGAAAGTTACGAATCTATGGACTCGTTTCTCCGTTCCTCCGTCGTTCCTGTCTTTAACTAGCGATGGAAGTCGGGGCGCGTTTCCATGAACGACTACCGCTTCGTCCGCAGTTTCCGTCGACGGGGCTCCTGATAGCAGGGGCCGAAAATAGCGCGAGGAAGCGAAAACTTGTTCGTCCACGGCCGTTCTTGCCTTCTCACCCCATCGCGCCCTCCCCTCCCCCCCTTCTCCCGTAATTACGCATTCCACTAATTAAGGATGCAGGAAATTGCGTCGCTTAATTATTTTCTAATTAACGCCGACAGAGATAGCTGGTCCAACTATGTGACACTTCAGGTAACTTTAAGTGGAACGCGCCCGCCAACAGCGGTCGACTACGAGACTCTCTCTTCCGTTCGAGAGCAATTGCATGAAAATACTCGCATCTTCTAGTACCTGCTAGAGTTTACGTTTTTCCCTTTCGAAACGGAAGGTATTTCCCCCTTGAAGTTTAACTCGACCGGAACAACGATGCCTCTTAGAACATCAACTCGTGTCGGTTATTTTTCGAACGAAAGGCAACGATATTCGAAGAACAATCTGAAATATATGTAGAATCTGAGTAACAGTACATTCCAATGGAACGAAAGGGGATACTAAGAAAGCATAGGATTCCTGCGGAATAGCAACAGAAATATCGTTTCCCATCGATAGTTGCCGGAATCAAACCGACATTACGGGAACAATGGCGAAGATTCTCGGCCCTTTGGGCTTTTCTCTGTATATCGAGCGTAGTCTCGCGAGGTGACGACAATCCCTTTGCATAGGTGTCACGTCGGGAATGACAGTGGCAACGCGTACGAGAACAATGGAGAAAATGGGCTTGCGAGAGGACTCGTATGGTCGATCAGTCGAACGATATGCAATCGACCACATCTGAGACCGACGACCAATTGCCACCCTCTCTCTCTCTCTCTCTCTCTCTCTCTCTCTCTCTGCTGTACTATGCAACACGGTTCAGCTCCTTGGAGCCTGATAAATGCACGGATTCAAGGGGAGGATGAGACGCGTCCGTTTAGCAAGTAGCAGATGCATAGGAGCGCGTACACGAGGAACGCCGGAGACGGGTTTGCGGGAATAGACACGTATGGCGGAATGTAGATACCAACGTCTGGCGACGATTAAACGTTACGAGCAATTAGAAGGTGAGGCAGCGAATTCCGTATTCCCATTTGTCTACGTTGAATAGTTTACCAGGTTATTGGGAATGCGTTTATTCAAAATAATTATTTATTTTGGAGTATAAAACTTTTTTACAGTTATCAGGATTCCGATCGTCTGGTTGTTTGTACAATATTATTTATAATTCTTCGAATGATATATCATCCCTCTTATGCCAAAATCATGAATGTATAACTTTTTACTTTGCTGGTGAAGAACTAGATTGTATGTTTCCTTTTTTGTTCTTAACTAACCTTGTTAAATTAGATTACAACGATGCACGTAACATAAAAGTCGTGGTATAATAAGAATAATTATATTCCAATCACGATTTATTATCCCTAGAATGATCTGATTGTTTTACATTCAATTGTGAATTTCTATAACTTATATAATTGTACGTTTACGACATTAGCACGAGAAGAATGACACTGTTCATAGTGTGCACTGTCTTTGTTGCGCCAACGCTGACACGCGAACGACTTATTGTACTTGCGAACGTTCAGACGAAAGTCAGTGGAAGAAATAGCAATACGCGCCGCAGTAGTACGAACTCGTGCGTGGTCAGACGCGCCGCCGTGATTTAACCATGCAGTTCCCTTTAATTTTTTGAACTCGTGCAACACGACCGTGGATTCATTTATCTCGTATTTTTTTTTCTACATGACGAAGTACATCCTGTCTCGCACTCTGTATTCTAGAAAGAATATCATCAGACGCGACATTGTTGCTTCGCATTAACGTTACAGTGACGTTAACAAGTCTCGTCGAAAAATTCAGCGCGTCACTGAACGTCCGAATCCATCGATGCTCCGCATCAACCGAAGATTTTAATCCCTCGTGAAAATCCTCCGACGCCACGGCGTTATTTCTCTAATGGAAGGTATTTCCGAGAACGAGCGGCGCGGGCGTAATCGACGCTCATGTTGTTCAACGTGACACTGTCGAAGCCACTTATCGACCACATTTTCTAATTCCTAGGAATCCTGTTTCCATGGGTACTTGGCCGACCAGGAACGGCGCGTGGAACCCTCGCTTCGTTGGTATAATTACATGAAACAATCTCCATGAATTTCGATAGTACCGGATTCAACGTTGTTGTGGAAATTTCTGCAAGGATTCTCAGAATTTCTAACGCGAAAACACGAAAGAACCAACCGAGCTTTAAAAACCAACATTTTTCTTGCCAGCACGCATAATGGCCTGTACAAATATATTTTCTTATAGTCTGAAATTTTTCCTCCTCCTGTGTTTTTCATCCTTAGAAACAACAGTCCACTGAGCTGGCAACCAAAGAGAATTACTCGAAGCGCGGTAACAAATGCGAAATCGCGTTTCCAAGCCGGACAAAGGCACAAGAGTTTTTAGTTTATCCGTGCACCGTAGCCACATTTTCTGTTTCGTTACTTAGCCATACGTTTGGCTGATATCAGACGTGTGCTCCCGCGAAAATCACAGGCGCGTTTTCCCAGAAATATGAATTGCGCGTATTTCTGTGTGGCGCGATCGGGGTATTCGCGCGCTCGGAAAATAGAGATAAAATGCCTGAAAACAGCGCTGCCCTCCGATTCGTGCGGCCAACCAGTATGAATCTATTAATGTTTTCCTCGTCCGGTTTATCTGTCAACGATTCCTGGTTTATTCGCGCGCCACCTCGTCGATGATGGTTTGTTTCGAACTGGTGAATTTTCGAAAAGGGACTTGGCTCCGAGCGTTCGGTGACACTCGTGTCGATACATCATCGAGAAACGAGAACGCTCATCGATTCGCATGAAACTTGATATCGTCGCGTTCGCAGAGAATGTAACTGTACAAATTTCGAGCGTAAGAAATTAAGTTTTTTTACCAATATATATATATTTTTTTATCCCTTTGGGAAATGTTAAAGACATTCTCTGTTCCATCTGGACGCTTTTTAAACGTATAAATTACTTTAAAACAGACAGGTAGATGAAAAAGCTGTAACAATTCCGTCATCAGAATGTTTGAATTCTAGGACTGACGATTCTTATAAATCTGGACTAATGAGATCAATTAGTCAGTGGGAAAGTGCATTGAATCGTATAAAAATTGCTTCGATTAAGCGCAGGTTATTACGGAGAGACTACACGTGCTGGAAAAACGATATTAAATATAGATAAAGCAATGTAATTGCTCGTTGAAAGCTTATCTTGGATCCTCGAATAATTTCGTTACTCATTGGTGGATACTCGATGGATGAAAATGAATTTATTTATTAACCGTAAGGAACGGCTGGAAGCCAACCACGTTTCACGAAATTTATAAACGCTTTATGTCGTCGTAAAACGAGCACAACGAAATTGTAAATTGAGAAAAAACCATTCTCGTCGGAGGCGTACGAATGGCGTTACATATCCACCGCAGCGTGGTGGAAAAAACGCGTCGTTTCGTATACGGATCTCGTGAAATTTTCATGGGGAAATATCGCCTCCGTCGGAAGCATGTCGCGATACGGCGATACCTGTCCGACGTCCTTTTTCCATTAATTAAAACCGACGCGACTCTCCATCCAGAACGCGCACCAAATAAAACCAAGAGGACAGCTGGTGTTTTTTGTGCTCCCGAAATGCGCGTGTTCTTTAATACTTTATCATTTCTATCTTTCCGTATTGGCGATTCAACTTACATTTAATTTATTCGCCTATTTTTCTTTTGTTCCTTGTTACTTTGTCATTCCTATTTTTCGATATCGGTAATCACCGATTTGTTGAATTCAACGAGAAATTCACACACTTGAATTTCTAAGTTTTCCTTGGTCCGGTCGTTTAATTTACAATAAATTTATTCTGTTTTTATGTAAAAAATACTCATCTTGCAAGACCACTTTAAAAGTGTTTCTCGCGTGTTTTTAACTCTTAAAAAATTCCATTACATCTTTTCCATTAATACCGCAGGAAATCCCCAATCACGTGCCCATAGATCACATTCTGACGTGCGAACAACCTGAAAGCGGGTTAAAATCTCCGGCAGAAGCTCCGTGAAACGTTCGACTATGCGCATCTCATTGACCCGACGTTGCTCCCTCGATCGAGTTTGAAACAATCGGAGGGCAGCTGGCGTGGATCACCGGAGGAATTAAAAAGAGAAGGCTAGCACTCGGAACGTGGGACGAGTTGGAAGAAAACCGCGTTCGGCCGAGTCTTCATCCATCAAAATCAATCTGGACTGGCGAGCGCGCTTGTGAGCCTGCATGTTCGACGATACCTCTTCTGTCGATAGCCGTACCGCAAGACCAAGGAGCCTGATCAGTCATCCCATGGAGCGCGAAAGCGACGCCATTAAAGTTGCGGGCCTCCCAGTGTTATAGGACAAGGGATGTTTCAGCGCTACGTTGGCTATTATTTCTGATAATCCGACAGTTCGATTAATTCGAGATCCCGGATTATGCCAATCTTTCGATTTGAACGTCTCCCCGAGGCTGTGATAGAAGTTTTCGAGGCGCAAGTTTCTCTTTTGGTCGATGCTCCGTTCGAAATAATTGGGGAATCACACGCCGCACCAGGGTGAAAGGTTCTCCGACGGATACAATACGCTGGTACGAGCGGAATTTGACGCGCGTTTCGCCGTTTTGACTTACGTTCGCTAAAATCGAAGTCACGACGACGCGGTGCAATGACCGAGCCTCTCGGATGCATGCAATCTCCGCGGCGCAATATTGTGCGACATTACCACAGAAACAACGGACGATTAAAGCGCTTAGAACGCGGGCGGAATATTAAATTGCGGTTTCAAAGAAGGCTGAGCCGAGCCTCGAGTGAGAGGGTTTCGAAACGTCGTGTTAGAATTTTATCCGGCGACGTCCATATTACAGCACTGGACGTAACGTTGCCCATCGACCTCTCGAACCTTTCTCGAGCCGTTTCACTGCTATTGTTACGCAAATGCACCTTCTTTATACACGGAGAGCAACTTTCCTTCAACGACCATCCGATACTTTGCCGTTCTTTCCCAATAAGATTCGAACTTGCTGCTTATGCTGGCCACAAAAAGAACATTGTAACTGTACGGTGCTATTCAACGTGGAAAAAAGCAGGTAGCAGCGACGGGCAGACAGTAAATTTACATTAGAGACCAGGCAGCGGGGACACAGGAAAGCTCTCTTCCTGTTTCCAACCCGACGTATTGACTTACATCGTGAACTATCTCCGCGCACGTCATAGATCCCGGGCTGGACGATTCTTCACCGCGAGACGTTCGGCTCGAAGTTTCTCTAAACGTTTCGGCGTGAGTTTGCGACCAGTGACGTGGAACGAAAAGCCTGGTCTGAAGTAAGGAAATCTACGAGAGTAGTATTTGTATGATATTGTTGAGTCGGGGCAAGGAAAATATGCGGGCAAGTGAATTCAAAGGGAGCACTAGCACGTGAATAAGGCTTGATCCGACTTTGGCTACTCGAGGCAAGCCCGAATCCTCTGTAAGCTTCGTCGTTCAATTGTGACGTCTTGTGAAATTTAAGAACAGAGGTCGCTATGCGTGTTATTCGCGAGAAACTTTGATTTCGATGAAATACGCGTACGCGCGATTTTATTTTATGACGCGAAACTAGGTTTATTGTTTTTCCCGCTGTCTATTTGTAGATAAACAATGCTTCATTTCCGGAAATTTTTTACTTCGGAAATAATACCGTGGAGAATAACAATGTTCTATTTCCGGCTTCGCTCGCGGAAAAATTTGGTTCGAAATTCATTAAACAAACATGTTCCTGGTTAACGCATTACGCGGTACACTTTTATTGCATTTAACTGTAATGGAAGATATACAACAACATGACAGTGTATATAAGTTTTATGCAGTTAATTTAATTAGGTTATAAAATATGAAATGCATCAAATGTAGAAACAGTAAATCAACCGCACGTACTTACCTAATGAATATATTCAGCAAGAAATTCTGCTATGAAAAATGTTAGCCTGCGATATACTCCGATACGTATTGGCAATCAATATACGTTGATCGAACCCATAATAATTCACTTTACGAGGCATTGTGGCTGAGCGAACGAGATTAAGCGATTTAATCAAACTAAAACGGAAGACAATTGTCCATCGCGCTTCGAAGCGATCCATTTCGGCGAATCTTTGACGGCAAGCAATCGAACAAACGGCGTTGGAGGTCGTAGTCGAACTGAAACTGCATGGTTTTTGGAATAAAATTGGGTCATCGTTGGACAAACCGGAGTTGATCCTTTTTTACCCGGCAATCCTCGCGAGAAAAATAACCGTGTTTTTGCGGGCTCACAGGTGCGACGCGTTTTAATAAAGTCGCCCGTTTAATTGTCAAGTTTTTTTATCGCATCCGCGTCTCGCATTGGAAACGCGATGTGAGCTGCTGGCCCGGAGCCAAAGCGATTTCGCGGTGCACGTACGTTTAAGAAGAAATTTAAACGTCGTCCGTGAACGAGAAGTTCTCTTCGTCGGTCGAAAGAGGAAAGTTCGTCGATCTGGCGTAATCTTCGCCGCGATAAACCGGCGAAATTCCATTAAGTAACGCCGTACAAGTTACACAATGAAGTTCGTCTCCGCGTTTCAATTTAACATATTGACACGCGCCATGTTTTTTAAAAGCTTGGCTAACTTAAAGACGGGCAGAGCTTTGGCGAGCGGATAAACTTGTCAAGGAAGTAATTAACTAATGTTAGCGTACTGTACACCTTTCGAGTACTCCTCCTTTCAGAGGGAGGGGGAAAGCTTGAGAAAGAGAAAGGGAAATGGACGAGAGGGAGAGGAGATGGAAAAGTTTAAAAATCAATTTTAATAGGGAGCTTGTCCGTGCTCCGGCGAAGTTCGAAGAGAAGTTGCGTCGAGATAAGAACCGTCTTAAAAAAAAAAAGACCGTCTTAGTTCGTTGCAAAAATTCGTTCGGCCACTCCTTGGCCGACTCTTGATGCGAACACGCTCGACTCGGCGATTCGATGAAAAAGACAGAGACGATGGTAGATAGTAGAACGAGCGAAACGAGCGTGCGAAATGGGTCGAGTGCTCGGCTGCTTTTCGTTACCAAGTGGCCCGGCCGAATCCTTCGTCCTATCGATAATCTATGGAAATTATCGAAGGGACGAACGTATAATTCGCTGTCGTTTTCGTCCGTCGAAATTTCTGCGAATAATCGAACGAAACTTTCGCTAACAAAGGGCTTAAAGAAGCTATTTCAAACACTCGTGAAAGTGCCTTGGAAACTTTGGAACGAGGAAGTTGAGAGAAATTATTTCGACAAGAGGAAGATTATACGAAATCAAAAGAAAAGAAGATATCTTCCAGGCAACCTGCCCCGGTGAAGAGCGATTCAAACACGCTTCGGTGACAAACTTTCACCCTTTATTTACACCGTATCACGCACAGTGCACAAAGTCCATCTTCGACAGATTCTCCAGCGGAGCATCGTTCCGCGACCACAAAGGATAGTAGGAGCAGTCGCTTGCATCTGGCCAGGAAACATCCCCCGAAGGGTTCTTTCACAGGGCTGGCTCTGGCTGCGACGTCCGATTTCAACGGCAGCAATACGTCCTGGAAGAGAGTCTCTGGTATCTCGCGGAGAGACTCGAGTTCCGGAGAAAGATCGAACGAGCGGACGACGGTCTATTGTTGCCGGTTAATTAAAGGAATTGACGAAAGATTAAAGAGTTCCTCCTGATCACCGTAGCCTTCGTTGTCGTCGCTGTTATCGTTCGCTGTTCGACATACATCCCCCTTGGTCTTCTGAGTAAAGAGAGAAGTACCTGGAATTCGATATATTGTGCTTCAGATATCGAGTTCTCTTTTCATTTTACCTTTCTTACGTGTGCCTATATATATGTGTGTGTGTGTGTGTGCGTATATGGAAGGTGACGAAGAAGAAGGGGACGGAACAACGTGAAGGATAGACTGTAGAATTGAGAGAGTAAGAGCCACGGAGACAGCTCTCTGATCTTGTCTCGGGATAAAAATTTCATCGTCCTATCGTCGACTCGCATACAGATTCTCGTCTCTGGGTAATTAATTACGACCTGGTCTCGTCTCGAGAAAGATCAGGGCAAAAAACTTTCTCCCCCTCCCCCTCTCCCCATGCTGGTATCCGTATTTCATTCGCTTCGCTCCTCAATGATTTTTGCATTCTTTTTTCCCTTCCTCTCTTTTTCTCCCTTGATTTCTGCTCGCCGTTTTTCTTCATCGATGCGGGTTAATTGAGTCGGGGAATTAATCTTGTTTAGCTGACTCGGTGAAACGGTTTGGTTCCGCTCGATCAAATTTATATTCTTCTTTTCGGACGGACGAACCAGAGGAAGGCGTGACTTTCACCCTATGCCCGTTATGTAAGTATCGATCTTCCACCCTCGAAGTCTGTTAGCCACCGAACAAGGAACGTGGGCTGGTTGCCGTTTGATGTACAGTTACACGAAACTTGGAGTCTCGTTTATAATTGGAATTAAACGAACCGGATCTTTCGCTCGACGAAGCGACCCAACGATCTTCTTCTTCTTCTAAGTCACCCTCTAGGGAACTAAAATCTTTCACTTTAATGTTACCGGTGGTAGTTGATTCGTGTAAGATTTGGAATGGATGGTGGCGATCGCACGTAGAGAAGAATCTCTATCTTGTATATGGGATCTCTGAAAGTGCGATATGATCGAAAAGCAGGGGAATCGTGAATAAATTGCTAAAGAATCGTGGAAAGGTTAAAGTTCAAAGAAACGGAATTTAAAGGGATCGAGTGGTGTTGAATGCATTGTTCTTTTCCAATCGTTCAATCTAGCCTATATTATTTCGTTTTATATTTAAATAGTACCGCTTATATATACTATTTAGTAAACCGGTTTCTGCAACAATCCCAAAGGTAGAAATAGAATCGGACATCGATCCACGTCAGTTGAGGAACCACGCGTGGCCAACAATTCCGACATCCACAGCAATTACCCTGGCCGTAACGTAGAAATAGTCGACCCACGTCCACCAAATACGTTCGTAGAAGGACAGAGCTGTGGCCAAGGAAATCGTGTTGGGATCCTAAGTGGATTGCCGTGGAGACATTAAATTAGCCAAAATCCGATGGTGATCCGACCAGCAATGGTTGAAAACCGCGCTGGCTAATACGTCAGGCATTAACCGCGGCAATCTTGTGTACACGAAGCGATGTCGGCTCTCCTCGAGAGGTCGATCAGGCTCGCGAGTCCGCTCGAAATTCCCGCCCGATTAATCCTCTCGCGAAACGACAACGGCCACCAATGGCGGTCCTGTTTAATTAACCGACGAACGAGACCGTTCCCCTTCGTGAAACGTTGTAATTTCGTTTGTTTACGGCCTTTACAACCGGGCACGGATTGTTACAGGTTAGTAATCGCGAGGATCACAAAACTATACCATTAATTTGCGTCGCGTTTCGTAATTCGTACAGGGACCGCGTTAATTACGTCGGCAGAATGTAATAAACGTTTCGTTTCGTCGTCGGTTATTCCACGAGTGTAATTTCACGGTTAATTGGAGGTATGGACGTTGATTGCTCGCGGTACTTCGCGCTGGGAGATCGCGGCGCGCCGTTTCGAAACTCGCCGATAATCCAAAATTTTCACGGATAAATTAGAGATTAATCCGTCTGTTTTTTAGGTTCGCAGAAATTAACGGCAGATAGAGCTTCGAGGAAGGGACGGCAGCCGAGAATCGAAGTGGTCGATTTATCTGAACGCGTAGAAAAAATGACAGCCAAGAATGAATCGAGTGAGATTTACTTCGAAGGGGTGTAAGGCGCTTTCGTCGAATTTCCTGATTCTCCCTTCGGCAGACATCGCGCCGATTTTTCGGGATAAGTTTAGCCGATTTATGTCGGCTAAAAGCTCTTTAACTCTGATTCTGATATACGCGCCGCGCTGTCTCTGATCGCCGAATAAAAACATTTGTACGATCAGTTTCAATTCTGTCTCGTTCAAAATAATACCGCTTCGCGTGTATATTTGCTCATCTGATTCGCAAAATTCCTTCGTTTCCAAGCTACCAAAAAAATAAACCTCTGGAAATGTATCGTATATATATATATATATATATATATATATATATATATATATATCCTAATATGTATAAGAATCAAATGTAAGGAATTTCCTTTCTCGCTTTTGCGCTAGAGTATGCATCACGTGGCGAATCGATCAGAAAGTGTAAACAAGCCAACTGAGAATGTAAACAAACAGATGTAGAATATAAACAAACGGATAATGTAAATAAACAAACCGGGAAGGTAAATAAACAAATGTATAGTCCACACGGTAGATATTGACTAGAAAGTGGAGCGCGTTAACAGTGGAATATTAAGCATATAGCACGAGCCACGACATGGCAAAGTCTTAAAATCGGTCGAAAAATTGCAATAAGCACCACCTGACATTTTGGTTAAAACAGCGCGAACCAATTTCTAATACGTAAACTATTTTACAGAACACATCATGACTAAAACTTATACCTACGTTAGAATTTTTTTCTTCGTCTTCTAATTTATCGTGTATTGTCGATTTCGTACTTGCATATGAAATAGGGTTAGTCACAGTCAGACTGATATCTATGCAAATTTATATTTTTATCAACACAGCTGAAGGAATAAAAACTAAGTAGAGCTTCGCCTTCAGTTATAATGGCCACTTTTCTTTGTATATTTTTGCATATTATTTACATGTAAATTTTCCATAAATGCATAAACTTTTATAATTCAGCTATAAATCGACATTTTTCTTATTATACGGAATCTTAAAATAGAATGCGATTACTCTAAATTGATCCTGGCTTTAAAGTATCAGTCAGTGTTTTCTTCTGGATAGTTTAATTTCTTCGCTGTGTTTTGGCCACTACATACTACGCGATAAAACGCATGGGAGACAATTACACGAGTGACTTAAGCTATGGCCATTCAAGAGATCGGTTTCAGGCGATTTCCTAAATCCTTAGCGGGTTGACTTAATCCGCGCGAGACAGCAGGACGAATTTAAGCGTCCAAGTGTCAGCTGTCTACTTTGTCCGACGAACGTATCCAGGCAAATCCGCGGCATGTAGTTTCTATATGCAAATCTACTCATAACTCACCAGAAACGTATCTGACCACGCTAGCGGCGCGTAGTAACCCTCCCTGGTTCTTCTCGTTTCTCGGCTTTCGTGTACTTTTCAGGACGTTCCCCGTCTCCGAAGTTCTTCTCGAAATGTAAATCGCCAGAGAAGAACCGCTGAAGAACCGACTAGGGTGGAAAAACAGGGGCTGGAATATGCCTCTTCAACCTGATGTCGAGCTTCAGAGGAGTGTATCTCGTACAATTCTAGTAGTCGTTGCCCGATATATCTGAAAATTTGCTCTATTCTTTATTCGATTCTTTGTTATTTTATGGTTTTATTATCTTTTATTTTTTATTCCGGTTATATCGCGTCCTGATATACTCGGAAACTTGATATTAAATTTGTAACACGAGTACTTGGATGATTGTATAACCCCGAGGGTTCAATTGTCCCGATAGTTTCGATAATACGACCATCCTAACTATGCGATAGTTGTAATAGTCCGTTGATTGACTTGATACACCGATAATCCCAATTGTCCCGTGATCCTGATCGCTTGATAACTACGCTCCACTGATAGTTTAGCTAATCTGAAGTTTAATAATCTGGTAACCTTGGCAGTCTCGATTGTAACATCGACTTGAACATGTGATAATTCTAATTAATCAGCTGTTCTAGTTCTCTGACTATCGCAATTATAATCTTCGTCGTTTACATTCTATTATGAATGCGTATTATGCATAATTTGTGCGAAACGTGCATTAATGATTCCAATGTATTAACATATTAATGTATGTAAGGCTGCTGGCATAATAATTACATTTCTCCATGTAAATTAATGCTAAATTATGGTAATGTAGAGAAAAGAATTAATAACAGTTAGTCATATAACTTTTCAGATTATTGTCTCTGCTTCAATTGCAGAAACTTTCAACTTTCTACTTTAGGATTTCCATAATAGCTTTCTGTTTATCTTAATAATCTTCCAAATCGAATCAAGTCAATTTTCCTATCGTTACGTATCGCTTAATCCCAATAAAATTTCAATACCAGCGACCTAATAATCCCAATTGTTCGTCACGCTGTTCCAAAAATTTGTAGTGAAATCGAATTTTCGTACTTCTGGTTAATTTTCATTACCAACGGGTACCGATATTTTTCAATTTCGAACTTTCTAGATCTACGATCTTTCCTCCTATCGTGGTAGAACAAGTGGAGGAAATTTAGTTGGAAGGTGGAGCGCTCACGTTTGGATAGGCAGACAATCAGGGGCCGTATTAGCGGCGGCGTAGTGTACGTGACGATTACGGTTCACCCCGTGATACAACGCTTCCAGTGACGGATGACGGCGTCATCATAATTTACTCGGGGAAAATGTATTCTCGCGCGACGATATCGAAACAGGCCAATATCGTTAACTCTAATTCGCTTACGTTTGCGCAGGCATTGTTGAGCGGCAATAACGAGATTAATAATGCGACCCTCGTCGATAATAATCGTGGAATCACGCACCATGCCAATATCGGCCTGCTCGATTTTGGTCAGCCAAGGCTAAAATCAAGAAATACAGAGCTACAAGGTAGATTTCGTGTGTTCCATTAATCTTAATCCACCTCTGCTGTGTTCCTTCTTTTATTTCTTTTTCTTTTTTCTTTTTTTCATTCTTCTCTCCTGAGTAAAGGTTTAACGAAATGATTGAAGGCACGGAATCGTTGTTACAACTACGAACATCGATGATCGATTACTAGCGGAGGTTCGAGAAATTCTACGCTACGTTACTCTGTAATTAACACAATGAGAAACGAGAAACTGCCAGTTCGTTGAACGTTATTGATCCGTAAGAAGGAAACGCTTTCACTCCACCACGTTCTTTGGTTTCGGACCAATATTGTTCTTCTATGGTTAAAATTTCCTTTAATTTTGAGACAGATACGAGCGAATGGTCGGTCGATATACGTGATTTTGTGTTTCCATTTTATACCGGGAAGATTGAAACGAGAGCGAGATTGACAGGCAAAAATTTGTGAATTTCGATTCTCGGGCAATAGCGATTACTTATAACGCCACCAATATAAGCATGTACGATGAAAGTAAACAGCTATGTATAAGGTTATATTTTTTAATAAAAATCAGCGTTAGATTTATCAAAAGCACCTGGATATATTCGGTAATTCTATTAAATATAATTAAAAAGAGTTCCGCTATAAATTCGAATAAAAATCAATATTTGACTATTAATCGGAGCACGAAATATTTCAACGTCAGTTTATTAAAACTGGACGCTACTTGTAAAATTCCATTCTTTTCAACGATAAATCTGCGATTTCATACATACGGGGAACGCATACATTTGAGTTTCATAGAATTATACGATTCTACTCGATTTGACAAACGGTGCGTGAATCAAAGGAGGACAAAGGAATATCAGCTATTTGGACGGGTTTGCGCGTGATTGTACGTGGTTCCTGTAGCGGCAGCGGTGCCTTTTTTCATGTTTCCGTTTTCGTCGTGTTGCTACCGCACACTGGTCCTGCGACCGCAGCCACGGTCATTGTTCAAGTCTATCACGATAAGCCCGCGCCGCTGCATTTCCGGGGGCTTCGCGTAATCGTTGCACGCGCAATGAATTTTATGACGGATACGTGCGGCGAATTTGTCAAGCGAAAAGAGATAATGCGACGAACCCGCGATCGTTTCGCGGATTGTACCATGCAACTTCGACGAACGATCGATTGCCAGCCAGACACGTGAAAACGTACTTTTCTCGACGTGTCATGGACAATAAGAACAAAGGAAACGACAACAGTAGCATTCTAAATACAGCGGAACTCCGTTTACCAGAACCTGTTAGCAAACAGTTCGTGTAACTGCAATTCGTATAAATAGAAATTCGACAGAAATTAGAATATAAGCATGAATTCAAGTACTTAACGCGATTAGTACGAGCATAAGCGTGGAATCGAGTAACTTGTTTGTGATGAACATAAGCTTGAATTTAATTAACTTGATTAATCGAAACAACGCTTTACTAAACTTTCGTTTCGATAAATGCAGTTTCATTGTATGTACTCCGTGTTCGTAGTAAAATTTTATCGACTGTTTGAAGGAACAGATAATTATCGGACATTGCCACTGACAGAATATCGATAATGAGTTTTGGACCAAGGAAGATTACGAAACATTAAAGAAGATCTCTCGTCAAAATATCATTCAATTCCCGAGTTTATCAAGTTTGTTTCAAACGTCACGTTTCGAAGTCACGTGGTTCGCGAGGGAACCGGATGCAACAGCTTGCCGCGCTGTGGCTAGCCGACTGCACTTCCGGTTTAATGCAGCCCCTGACCCGTGAATTAATATTTCATCGCGGCTACGTTTTGCCGCGTTTCTCTCTTCCCTCTTTTCATTCGCCCTCTTTCTCTCTCCAACTCAACTTTCACGGTTCGTTTTTCATCGACTACTCGACTCGCCCCTTTGTTCTCGTTCGAGTCATTTACTTTCCTCTGCATCTTTGACCGTGAATCCGAGCCACGCCATTTACCGCCCTCGTAGAAAGTATCGCTATTTACAGCTCACTCCCGGGACGCTGGGATTGTTTGCGCTCGCCCTTTTGTTCCGGCGATCGATCAACGATGTCGTTGTTTCCCCCGTTTCGTCCCGATCTTAATGCACCGTGACATTGTCCGACGCAATACGACGAAGCATCGTAGGATTTTATGCTCATCGCCCCGTCCACGACAATTCGATCCCTCGTTCGAGATCTCTACGATTCTTTCGTTGAATCTTAACTGCTTCCCGTCGCGAATGAAATTTTTGTTCTATTTAGTTGTATGCGAGCCTCAAATCCTTCGGTACGCGTCTTGCAAAATGCATAATTCTCAAAAATTTGCGAACGACCGATTGTGAAATAGAAACGTCTCGATCTGGCGTCGTCCGCTACAGTCCATTCTATTCGTAATTTTCATCATTGCGCTGTAAGGCACACATCATGGACACAGTGTTCGAAGTCAAAGAGACATCAACGGTTAATAGACACATCTGCACAGCAGGTCGGTTCTGTCGTCACTCCTATTGCTGACACGAATCTATGCTACGCAAATAGAGAGATGGAGATCCGGGATGGAAGCCGATGAGCAAAATTCGATGACCTATATATCTGATGCACAATGTGTCCTCCCGGGTACAAAGGGCATACGGCGGAAATACGAAGTGCGCGACTCTCCATATCGATTCAAAATCAATACGGCGCGGTGTATCTCGATGATGTGTCAATACAAAGAGACCCGGAGCGTGCAGCCAGACCTGGCTAGTCTCACAATTGGTTCTTGTACCGAAGCCAACTAAAGGCCTGGAGAGCCGCGAAGGCCGGCGGTTCTTGCATCGATTTCGTGCCGTTGAAAACTCCGGGCCATTCGGGGATAGCGTACGCTGCGACTGGCCGACGAGTTTGCGAATCGAATATTTCGAAGTGTCGGTCGATACTTCGAGGAACGTTCGATGTTATCCAACGTGGAACAGAACGTGCTTCGAATTCTTGGCTGTGTTTTAGCGGAGAGATTGTTGATTAGTTTGTCGGATAGTTTCTTTCATAATGTGAGAGGAATTTTTTGATTTGTTACACTTTGCGCGTGAAACTGTTCCTATAGAAGAAAATGGGTCAGAAACGGGCGCTATATAAGATTACAGAAGACGATTACGACAAGTTGTAATTTTTACTTTTTACGGGAGAACAATTTTAAGCCGCCCGTTTAAACTTGTCTTATCTTCCGGACAGAAAAATTATTTCGCAACAACTTGTATAACATAAATTAACTTAAAAGATAAAGAAAAATCCAGAGAGAATTTCAAGCATTTAAACGTATATGGAATAGTGAAAAATTACTAAATAGGATATATTCACTGAGGTGGATAGAATAGTTCGGTGGTGGTTGCTTGCTGGGTTATCAAAGTATCGTTGGAATGGATGGCAGAACTTAGAAATTTTCACGAAGTGCTAAGCATCGACTTCGACGAACGCTGTTGCAATATAGATACCAAGTATGCGTCTGGAATATCGGCGCCGCACGAGTTATAGTACAATCGTGTATGATGCCAACTTGCACTGGCAGACCATCCAATACTTCGAATGGGGCTTTTACAGCTTTTATTACACTTACTGAAATTTATTACTGGTTAACGTGCGGTTTTTACTATAAACGTTTTGCTATCTCGAGTCTCGTTTACGACAAGTTTCAAATATTTTTTTAGCAGATACTTTTATCAAATCGGTGTTTTATCGTTGCAACGTCTTCAGAATGAAACGATTCGTGCTGGGAATTTCGAAACTCGATAAAGCTATACTTCATACAATTTTTCTTTGCTCGCAGAACGAGAACAGAGCCCTACGATTGAAGGAGCCTGCATCGCTGGCCCTTTCTGCTGCAAACTCTGGCAACTACGTGGACCCTGATGGCACTGCCATTGTGATGTCTTCCGAATTACTGCCTGCACCCACTCCGGACCCAAGGGTGACATGGAACTACTTCGACGAACAGGGGTAAAATCGAGCGACGATATTGCCAGTTATATTCTATTTTTAAGCATGTTCTTGCAATTACTTCTTTCTATTTGTAAAACGAACTCCGATTGACGAATCATTGCCTCTTCTCTATAACTTCCAACGTTTACACAGTTAATGGCTCTTGAAATCGTTCGATTAAAATTGATTCATTTCAATTAAACGAATGAATATTTACATATCGTAAGATATAAAATTCGATTTCACCATCGAAACTCGCTGCACAATTTTAATATACGGTGGATAGCGAACACGACGATGCAGTTCGATAGAAAGTATTATTTGGAAAGTGGCCGCCGAGGTGCAATCTCGATGCGAGGCGCAAGAACTGAATACTAATCGGCACTCATAACAACCGTATGCATCGTTAAACGTCCGAAAAACCATTGCAAGATCCACTATTAATGTACCTGCAACGGAACTGCGGACATTTCTTTCTCTGTTGCTCTCTCAGCTTGACGGATTGAAACTAATTATTTCACTTGTCAGAATATATAGTTCGTGACACGCACCATCCATAAACGAAAACTTTCACGTGCGATTCTCTTATAAAATACAAAGATTTTCGCTCGTTCAATTAATACTATTTGCATATCGATAATGTTTCTAGATATGTCTCGAGAGGAGGATTACGAGCAGGAGAGGATCCATATGCAAGGAACAAATTCAATCAGGAAGCTTCCGATGGACTTCCCAGCAATCGCGATATACCCGACACACGCAGTGCGATGTGAGTAAACTATTCTCTCATTACCAATTATATTCTAGGACGTTCTCGTTCGATCGAGCCGATATTACTAGTCGATAAAGTATCGTGCAAAAAGGCCCTGGAATATTCCCTATTTTAATTTTCTTTAATTTTATTTGGCAATCTTTCTATCTATTCATCAACTTCAAGTGATTCGGAGACGAAATTATGTAAAAGTTTAAATAAGTCTGTTTAAGTGGCAACGTAAAATTGAAATTATTATTGATTTTTCAAAATCTATGAAAACGTATCCTAAGAATCAGAATATCCAAAGACGTAACTTCAGACATAAGTAATTAGAACGAAACTGTTCTTGTTTTAAATGAAAGCAGTCTTTAAAAGAGAAGTTCGTTCGCGATGAAATAAAAACGAGGCAATAACGTCGATCGGGTGTCATTCAGCTGGATATCGCGACGATCTTCAAGTCGATGAACTGACACAAGGGAGAACGTCGATGTCCGAGGCGGCAAAGGCGAGAAAATTTCACGGTGAATATTCACGAACGAGAGCCGGTCGTTATAAATCGAAGCGATGCAGTTAACCGAGTGGAGGCGACAGATGGAAATCGCGACGAACGATCGTCCAACGAGAAAAAATAAGAGAAATAGAAACTTGGCCTGTCGATCGATCAATCCTTTCATACACTACTATTGGACCCTTCGAGAACAGCTCCATAGGAATTATCCGTCACAGGTGATCGCGAAAATCGCGGCTGATCGTTGGAAGTTCATGGACGTATCGAGAAAGCGATTCTACGTTCGATCCGCTGATACTCAACGAAAACGACGATTGAGAGGCCTCTCTATAAGACACAGGTTTTCCTAATCGTGCAACTCTTAAATTTCTATGATTCGATTAGTTTAGGATTTATTTTAATTTGTAGAGAATTCGATTACTTCGGACGATTCGATATATCTGTCTCTCTACTTTTCATACAGATTCTCCTAAATACACGAAAACCATTTGTATCAAGAAATAAATTACAAATTTGTATCTCTACGATGACATTTCGATTGATACGTTTGAAAATTTGACGCTATTTCATGTCCTTGGTGAACCATCGTTGGAATATCCCAGCTGGAAGAATACGAATTCGTTTCATGGAATGAAAGAAAATCATAGAGGAATAATCATAGAGGAATCATCGATTAGAGAAGGGCGAACATACATCGACGTACGATTGCATTGTACCTTGTATTTCCCTTGATATTTTGTCGTATCTATCAAACCATGCGCCGTGAATCATGTACCGTATATATATCGAATCTCCATATCGGCAACATTGTTGTTATTCGTCGCGCACGTTTTTAACCTCTGCCTTCGTGGAAGCGCTCTAGGTTCTATTACTCTGAGCTCCGACGGAACGATTGACCCTTTCGATTAAATACGGCCGTTTTCGGGCTTCCCACGTATCATGGGATACACATGAATTAAAGATGAGGGATTCGTCGAAAAGAACCGAGAGGTTTTAATCGAGAAACATCGACGTTTCGCATTTTTAAAAATCGCCTATTCCATACGAAACGACACGCGAAACGCAAATATTTTATCCTTGTCTCTGCTTTTTTTTTCCTTCTTTTTATCCCGATGAATTAAAGCAACCCTGTCAGAGAAGAGAGAAAAGTGCTTCTTTTTTTTTCGTGTTTTTTTTCCCCCCAGTTCGAGTCGAGTCGAGTCGGAAGTACAGGCTTGATCAGACCTCGGAAACTGGCCTGGAAATCACGATGCCAGGAGGCAACGGGAGAATTGAGTTCGCAAAGTTTAGGGATCCACCGGTTAATGGTATTGCCCAGGTTTTCACGGGCTGTGCCTATCCCGTGCTAATAAAAACGTAGCTGCTCGAAATTCTCGTCTCTTCTTTCGCGTTGTCAATGAAAATCGCGATGTAAAACGACTCGGTTTTCCGCTGTTTACCGAGGAGAGAACGAATAACGGAAAGAGGCGGTAGATGGGCGAACGCGCGTTGCTCGTGAAATTTCACGCGGAACGGAACGAATTAATTATCGAGCGACGTCGGAAATAAATTTGAAGCCGGGATCGTTGTCCATTCAGCCGCTGGGTAATCAATGGTTAATGGAAGCAATCTAATTTCGGTAGGGTCTGGCTACTTTTATGGACTCGTAATTTATTCGCTGTTTGCGCGGGAATAAAGCTTCCTCCCTTCGTGTTGTTTGTACCGCTGCGCCGGTGAATTTACGATGCATTTTATTAATTGAAGCGCTTTGGAAATCGGTTTTGATGCCGGTCTGCGTACCATTGAAAGGAAGAGACACGCGAGGGAGAGCCTATTTCGTTCGGGACGTGTCACGATCGATACCACTTTCAAATCGAATCGCTCTCCCCTTCTGTTCGGAATGCATTTTCCGGCGGCACCAGCCTTTCCGACTGTCTCCGCCGAAGCAGGAGGACCCTTCAATCTTCCAACCTGATCTAATTTCCTGACCGTTCCACCTACGCTCGACCGTATCCTGTTTCACGCGAACAGACGCGTTCAACAAGTACCCCGTGACCGCGACCCATTTAGCAGACCGATCGAGACCGGTCCGAAAAAGATTTCGACAAATTCTTACCGCATTCGATGAACCCCTAGAAATATTTCTACGATCTCTATCTTGAAGATTTGAATATCTGGTTTCGTATGAAGATCTTTCGGCAAGAAAAGTGAGAAACTTTCCATGATTTCGCTATGTATGCTTCTCTGAATTACAGAGCGATATGAAAGTAACCAAGTTCTGAACGAAGATTTTATCAAAATCGTGCTGAAACGTATTCGCGGTCGAAGATTGAATACCTGACGCGATACGGAAGCTTTTTATTGAGAAAAATGGAAAGCTTTTGATCGTTTTACTTACTTCTTGCTTCTATAAACTACAGGATGATGCAGGAATAACGAAATTTTTAATTCTGATATGTGTGAGAAAAATTACGTCGCCAAAGGTGTCGACTATGGGTAACACGTGTGATAGATAGATTTGTCCGGGGAAAGAAACAAATGTTACGGGATTGCAGTAAAACGAATGGAAATACACGAAGACCAAGCTCGTAAAGAATGTCGAACGCAACGTGCGAAATTGCGAACCCGTTAATATTCGTTACAACACGAGCTGCAAGGAGAATTGTTGTTTAAACCTGATTTGCATTTGGGCGCCGTTTGTAACATTTAGCAAACGTCGATCGCCGAAAATCCGATGGTCCGAATGTTATGTAAATGTTGCAAAACTTCATTGAAAATATCTACGAACTGAACTGCATAGATTTCTACGATTACTGTTATTAGTCACTCGAGATTTTACTTTGCACAAGCTTGCAGAAAGATCGAAGATCGCATCTTCCAAATTACGTTTTCTCTGCAAACTTGGACAACTGTCACAAAAAAATCCATTCCAACGATTAAAGAAACTTTTAATCTTTTCAGAAAATCGATATGCATGAAATTCCAATCTGAATACCGATTCTTTCAATTTATTTTCATATTGAAGGATTTTCTAAACCAAAAAAAAAAAAAAAATTCTGGCCATCGCTAGACGCGCAGTGGAATATGTGCTAATTTAACAGCGTTGATTTAAATTCGTTTTACAGTGGCGAAATGAAAAATATTGATAAATCGAAGACGATGCAATGACGAACCTCTGAATTCGACTGTAAGTTTCAGCCACTGGGCCCTATTTTCACCGGTTAACAGACAAAAGATAATGTTTCTCTTAACATCTGTCCCTTTCTCTCCAGTGATTTGCTAGCGGAAATACTGTTCCTCTGTCATGATTTTCCGTTTCCCCTGGCGAATATAATTAAAGAAAAAACACTGTTATAAGTATCGTCGTAGCAAGTTCAAAAGTACACCGACTCCCTCATGAATTATTCACACGTGGCGTTTCATATCCTTGCTCGCGATTCTTGTCTCGATGTTTCTTAGACCGCGCGACCGGCTGTTTCCGATAATGGAATAGTTGTATCACTTATACGCAACGTTGAAACTTAAATATTTATGCGGCTGAATGCACACCAGCCGTTGCATTAAACATGTCAACGCGACCCAGAGGCATCGTGGCCGGAAGTCGCGGTAGAAACTCCGCCGTTGCGCCACGTTCCTTACTTCCAACCTTCGATTTTAACAACACCATTGAAAACTTTGCCGGTTCCAGATATTGCGAACTAAGTTAAGGGTTGAAATTTCGCTGTTGATTTTCAGATTGTAATTATTAAACCGAGAATATTTCTGCAAATTCATATTTCTACGATTATAATTAAAACAATGGAATCGAGGTAGAAAATTGTTTTACTTCCTAGGTGCTTTTGATATTTTACACCTATATTCTTGCATATTATGTGCATTCTGTGGATTTTTGAACTTTCAAATTTCCTGTAAACGCGTAAAAATCCCCAGCGAGTTAAATTGCGCGTGTTTATGCATTTACGAGAAATTTAAATTGGTTATTGATTTCTCGACTTTTTCAGTTCTTGATTGATTCTTTCAAATAATAAAATTAACATTCTTCTCGGAAACTTTGGAAACGTTAAAGGGTGAATCCATGGAGGGGAAACTCGCTCGATATCCGGTAATTATTCGCAAACTAAGTTGAATTGACGCTAACATGAAAGTTCAAAGGTCGTAAAAATGATTGAACGTCAAAGTTGATAGAGAATGAGAGAATCGAAAGGAGTTTTGAAGATAAGGAATCGAAACCTCGACCAAAATGGTTGAAACGAACGAACGAAATATACCTTATTTGTGGTTCAGTCCTTACTTTTGGTTTTTAGTATTGGTATTCTTTCTGGAGTTGTTGCGGTAGTTGTTTTATTGCTCAAATTCCTCTTAGTGTTTGTACTGCTTCCTATCTTTTTGTTATTTTTTTTGTTTTGCTTTCTACAACTATTTTAGAGATGTTCTGTCTCCTGCTTTTATTTTTCGCTGGAACTCTCATCTTGTCATTCGTACGTGTGATATGCATTAATATTTGCTGCGATCGTGCTATCTTTAATATTAACCAGATAATAAGTAAATGAGTATATAAACCATAATAATTATTCTAATAAATTGTGCATGTGATCCAGACTATCGCTGAATTAAACAATGCTAGATGTTATTTAATTCATAGCCTTGTCATATCATTGAAACTACTATACGCTTCTTGTTTCTGTTCGTTTGCTCTCGTTTGTCTGGCTATCGTGGCAAGTGCCCAAAGTAACTCGATGAAATATTCAAGCGTAAGTTACCCGAGCGATAATCCGGAAGAATATCTCATAAAAGACGGTACAGAATATTTTTTTCCAGAAGCCGCAAGAAGTTTCGCGCCGTAGTGAATCAATATTCGTACAAGGAGTTTTCGAGTTGCCCCTTGGAGGTGTCCTTTGTTGCATAAAACATCGGAGGGCTTGGGTTTTCATCTCGCCCGGTCTCGTGTACCCATTCGACTCCTCTAGTCCTCGTTTCTCTCGGAGTTCGTCTTCCCAGAATTGACCCGCGTCCGTCCTTTTTCTTTTACGAACGTGATCACGTCGCAAACCTCCGAAGATATTGATCGTCCAATCGAGGAATCCGCTGGATCAATCAGTGACATTTGCTCGAGTCTGAACCAACTCGGCTTATACTACTTGCACGAGTTAATCACGCGCCATTTACCCCACGTTCCAATTACACTTCGAGGTAAATAGACTCAGAAAGGTAACACTTGTTGGTAACACTTCAAACGCTTGTAGGCGTGCTTTACGAATCTACATTATACGCGTTGTACGAGACGTATTCGCTAGTAGCGCTGTTAATGCGATATAAAAGTCTTCCATCGTAAGCGTTCAAAAATATTTTCACGAATCAGTGTACGAGTATATACACCAAGTAAGGTAATATTAAAGCGTCAAAAGGATCTGTATATCTGGGAGAACGACAAATTTCTTGCGTTACGACAGAGATACGGCATTTCGAAAACACTAAGTATTCTCTCTTATCGATGGCTGAGAAGTGGATCGTGCCAGATACTCGAAGACGTGACTAAGAAGGACGTCTTGTACGATATACTCGACCGACAGAATCTGCTCGTGATACGTTCATACTCTCCAGTTACTGTTTACGATAGCTGACAATCTTCGGAGTGTACGCTGCTACACGCTACAGTTCTAAGTAGCCCTTTAAATTGTATCGACATGTACATGCTACGTTCACTGAATTTTATCGATATAAACAATCCACACACGTACGTAATAGACTATAGTTACAGCCGATATTATCAAACCAAAACGCCAGAAACCGCCTACCTGAAAACGCATCTCCTTGAACGACGGAGTTCCCTTACTTTTCCCGAAAACTCGGAACATCAATTTTACGTGGCATGGCCAGGAGCAAACATGCAAGAAGCACCGTAAAAGATGGTATCTTGTACACGTGGCGGTCGCAATAAAGCCACCTTGCGAGCGGTACTAAACATCGACACACGTACATACATACAAACGTACGAGACGGTGCAGAGACTCCAATAGCGAGTGCCGGCGGTATAACGTTGCTGCTCACTCCGGAACAGAGAGCACGCTCGTACGCCGCTCGATAAGGCCTGGGGATCGCAGGACAAACTGATTTCTCTCGGTCGGAAAACGCGGGGAGCGCCTTAGGAAACTGGTCGTTCCGCGATATCGGCCACGATGGGAACTGCTTCGAATGATGATACGCGAATCTCTCCTGTACCCGTGAGATTCGCCCGTGTGCTTTTTTCGTCTCTCCCTCTCTCTCTCTCTCTCTCTCTCTCTCTCTCTCTCTCTCTCTCCGTCTGTCGAGGACCATTATTTTCCTCGGACTCCCGGAGCTAGAGAAGGTACGGTTATTGTGAAATATAATAGCGTACAATAATGGTGGAACGCGGTCGCGGATTCGGCGATTGTTGACGGTTCAAGTGGCGCGTGGATTTAGGATATCGAATTGAAGGCTGATCGATTTCGAGAGTCAGCAGATATTCCAGTGTGGTTGCCTCTTAATTGAACAAAATTGGCCTGCACGTGGCTACGCTCGATTCGTAAATATTCCTTCGAGATCCAGTGATCGATTAGTCGAATTATACGTACATTATGCGTTTGTATTTATGTTAATGTTAATCGTGGTTACTTAATCGTATCTTGTTAAAATCTTCCTCGTCGTCATCATCGACGTGTATATAGTTGGATCGTTCAGTAAAATTAAAATGCCGCATTATGCAAATCAAATTACGATTAATCAAATGTATCCGATTAGGGTCTCATTAGAGTCTCATAATCCTTGGTACTGACGCGTGGGCTTATTTCAAGAATATTCTTTAGAGATTCGATGAATGTATTATAATTGTGTAATTATATCTCGTTAGGTTCGTCGTTATTATCATTATCCTTAACATTGACGTACAGTATCGTTTGGAGAGTATCGTTCAGGGGGTTGGTTAATGAGAATTTTCTTAACGAGATACAAGTAAATAGTCCTAATTAGATATAAACAATTACAATTTTAGCAAGACAGTATATTTACGCGAGAAAAGAAATCGAGAAGAAAGAAGCGCACTAGTATCCCAGTTTTTATAGAATGGGTCATTGAATCTTCTCCTTTCTGATATACGAGATTAAGTGTGCATTCCCAGTGCACAGCCTCAGGGTGGCAACAAAAGAATCCACAGCTTTAAAAAGCGAGCTGCGACCTCTTATCCTCCTCCGCTACCTGATCACCGCCACTTCGTATGCAACGCGAGCATCGATGTTATTTTTACGTGCACCTTTTGCAGCCGATTATACGACGCTTTTTCTTCTCCCTCCGGACTCCGGACAGTTCCACGCCAGCAAACTTGCATACAGTCGCTCACGGTTGTTTGATCGTAAAGTAGGGTAAAAGTTGATCACCCTAACTACCCTTCGACTCGTCGAATTCTGGATGAAAGAAACGACATTTTTCCAAAAAGGATAGTCCTTTTTTTCTCAAAAACAGGGATGACCTCTTTATGGAGAAGGCAAGAAGAGAAATGATAATAATCCCAGGGCGTACCTACTCTCCAAGGATAGAATAATGAAACACGAAAAGCACGACGAGGTCGTAAAGTTTATTAACCGGCAAAAGGAGGTCCCGGTGTATAGCGGTAGCTCTTCGGTTCTTTGGATTCTCATTTTTTCTTTTTTTTTTTTTTATCGTTCCACCTGCTGACGCGAAATTGCGCTCTTTTGTCGTGGCAGGGTGACTTCTTCGTCAGACCATCGACGATCGTTTTGCTCATCCTCCCTGTTCGCGAACCATACTGGGAAGTTAATTTCGTTCACCGCGATGAACGGTTCCCATTGTTTCGCCCGTCGTTATATTCGTATCGAGTTCTACCTAATAAAATTTACGAGCGGCCACGTGACGTTTCATATTGTCGAACGTGAACACCGAGGGCAGATTCATTATGACAAGCTTTGTTCTCGATTCTCTTTTCACTTTTGCATAAATACCTTCGTCTTTTTTTTTTTTTTATCGGAATATCAAGCATTCTGAATAGCTGTACTAGATCGTTATTGTTTCTTCGAAACGAAAATGTCTGAAATTTCAGCGAATCGACTTTTACATTTCTTTTTTCCTTTTTTTTTTTGTACACGTCAAGCATAAGAGGTTTTCCCATCGCGTTGCTAGCGAACATAGAACCAATTGCGAATAAACAGGCTAACTCGATACAATTACAAGTTATTAACGACCTTCGTAATCCAATGTATTCCACGATTAACGACAGCGATGCTCCATAATTAATAAAACCATCGTGAATAGCAATATTGAATTTGCAATGTTGATCTCCATTTCGAGCCTCCCGTATCTATTTTCGGCGGCATCTATTTATAGCGACGATTAAAGCGTTTGGACGGTAGATTAGTTCGAACGAAACCATGACAACCTTCTGTTCGAAAAGGGACAAAGAGTGCAAAAAACCTGATCCACCAAGAAAAGTCGTTAAAACGCGAACTCTGTTAGAAACTACGGGTAATTAAGGGGTTACTGGAAAATAGTTGTTCTAGTAGAACAAAAGATAAAAAACGAAGAAGAAAAGCGAAGACGTTTTTGGTCGCTTGAATTGCTTAAAGTACATCGTATTTATTTAATTCTCTTCTTTTTTCTTTATCTCGTTCAAGGGGCTTTTTGGCATCTTCGAGGGTCTAGAGACTGCAGATAAGAAGAGGCCAAGTTTCGCGAATTTATGCGCCGCTAAGCAAGTCGACGATGTTTCGACTGCACGCGATACAATTTTTCAAGATCTAAATCTAGCTTGATATATTATTAGATTGAGTTGGAATCGCACATGTGCCTAGATATTGGTTGAAAGGAAAATAGAAAATTGCTTGGAAAAAAAGTAATAATTTGAACAACGAAGCCAATTTGCCATTCGTGGTACACCATTACTAGAAAAGTGAAACGTCCGTAAAAATTTGTAATTCAACCGGGGGCTTCGACAGAACTTCGAATCCGTCATTTGCATCTCAGATCTCCAAAAGATAGACCGCAGAAGTGACAGGCAACCGAAACTCGGTCTATGTAACTAATTGCAGAACTCGAAAAAAGATTGTTCCCTCGTGAAAAAGACGTAAGAGGATGACTATCACAGAAGAGATAGAAACCAGAGCGCGGCATTTTTTACAGTTTCCACGTAAGCTTGGTACGTCATCTAAGCGACGGGTCTAAGCACACTTGGCAGCCAGCTTTGAAGCGGCTGCTGTGCAAATGTGCTTCTACCAGCAAGTTTCCTATTCTACGTTGGAGGCAATAGGCAAGCCGACAGAGGCGTTTTATTCCCTTCTAGCGTTTCCCCTTTGTGCGTTTCGTCGGCGCTGGCGAAAATTGAAAAATGTCATTCGCCATTTTGTTCGAGACGCTGCGCTAGCGCGAATAATGTGACGAAACGCTGATAAAACGAGGAGAACGAGTATCGTAAATTGAGCCTTTCGCGAGGCAACACACTCACGCCTCCTGCATATACATGTAACACCTGGACTTTATGAATTGATATTACCGTACGTGGTAGGCGAAATACGTACGGGTATGTGTATTCAGCGCGTTTACACCGGGCTTGAATGGCGAAACGAGGAAAAATATTAACGAGAACGTCAACACGGTGTCGTGCCATGCGAATCTGCTGAGCGCAGGCACACGCGGAAACATGACAATTTCTCATGGAAAACGTATAAGAAGCAATTAATTTGCCGCCCTGTTATAGAGAATCTGCATTTTAAATGGACCAGGCCTGTCTTCCGCAACGCTAAAACCGTCCAACTTCATTTTCCACGTAGATCGGTACACACCGTGGAGAAAATTCGATTTTCTCGAGAGTGAGGCCACCGACGCAATTCCTTTATTCTCAATTATCGTCTGATTTCGAGTCGTAGAATCTCTCTTGCTTCGCTTATGCGACAAGTCGAGGGTCACGGTGTATTCGATGTGACCTGTGATCGAAAGAAACGGAGGAGAAACTCGCACGAAAAAATACATGGTTTTTTTCGTCTGGACGAATCGTTTCGTACGCGTGCCGGAAAGTAAATGCACGCATTCTCGGATGCAGTGGTTTGCACCTGGAAAACTAATCCTCCGGCTTACTGGCGACGGTATAATTGTGTTTGCTTTCCATTTAAGTTGTTTGCACTTCTGTTTACCTCGTCGCCTCTTCCGCTCTCGAGCAAGACGCGTCTACGAGCTCAACTTTCCGTCGCTTAGTTGCTAGCTGTTTCTCCATTCTTCGCCGTTTCTCCTTGTCTTCCCACGCCTCCGTTCTCTCCTTGTTTTTCACCCTTTCTTGCATAGTCGCGTTAAGAAATACCCACGCTGGAGTTAATTACGCGATCGAGTTTCGTACGCTTGCTTATTGGCCCCGCGACAAACTTAAAGTCCGCGTATGCTTAGTATCGTAAACGTTTCCTCGAGAAATTGTGGTAATATTAGTTTGAAACATACGTGGTTATTCAGGGAATACGTCGAAAGATAAAGGAATTTTTTGTGCTACGGTGAGAGTTTCGGATCATTGACAGCTTTCTGTTAAAAAAGGATCGGTCATTATTGATAAAAAAAAAAAAAAACAAAAAAAAAACGAAGAAATTAAACAGGCATAAGACATTCGCAACGATAATACAACTGCAATTTCTTCTACCCTTTGCCTCACGATAAAAAGTCTCTGGTCCATTTTCCGGCAGTAGAAAACCCGTTGTATCATATTAAATCTCGATCTCGCTGGTACACCGTCTCCATGTATCTTCAGACAGATGAATCACGAGATAAGTGCTTGTATTACTGCATCTCAAAACGGGTTTATAAATTAACTTTCCTCTTCGCTCTCCGATCACCTTAAACCGTACGATCGACCACTTTCCCTGGAGTCTCTCGGTGCAGTCACTCGCGGCTTCAGGAAGTGGAACCGTGTCGAGACTATGAGAAACACGATTTAGAAAACGAAATTCCCTTCTCTTATAGCAGATGTACATAACGGCAATTATGCTAACCGCATGGTTTCTCCTTATCAAGATCGTCGTACGTAAAGAAATGATCAAGATGTATAAAACATTGTGCAAAAGATTCGAAATGAAATTGGTTCGGAGGAACGCGTGCATGCGCGCGTGCGTGCGTGCGTTGAATAAATCAATCGATTGTCGCTTAGATTAGGTGCACAAATTGTTAGCTGAATGCAAATTGGAAAAGATGAGAAATCCCTCTCTGCCCTCTCTGTTATGGGGCATTTCTCGCTACCAATGATAGGTGAGTATGCGATGGAAATTGGAAATAGCCTAAATTCGAGCCGCGTATGGCGTGTATTTCCTCGGCGATGACACGCGGAAATCATCTCCGCGCGCGGACATCGGGTCAGACTTGCGTAAGCTATTTAATCGACGAATGTATCGGTTGTTTCGATGGGAATGGTTGCGGCACATTGTTGCGCTTGGTCCAACGACGACGGTTGGCTGATCATCGGAAACGCTGCAAACTCGTTACATCCATTAATCATAGTGCGCTATACTATAACGACGTTACAGGATGCAATACAACAGTGCTGCAACGATTTAGGTAGGATATCCTTCCTTCCATCCACCTGTCTGCGTCCACACTAATAATTTACTCGAATAATTTCATAACGGAGAATTATCGAAGTGGAAATTTTTAATTAAAAAAATAATGAATAATAACGCTAAATTTAAACCGACATAAATTTCGTGGTTTGTGCATCACACTCGTTCTATATTTATCTGCGATGAACAAAATCCGTATAAATCTTTAGAACGTCAGGTCGCATCATTTAATTCACCACTCCAAGGAATCGATTCTCGTTCATCTTCAATTACTCTTCTTTTATTTATATCGATTGATATCAACTGTCATTTCCATTAATGCCCACTAACCGAGTGTGATTGATTGAGAAAAGATCAGAGTGTAAAATTAAGGCTAAAAAGTTTTATTCCAAGTATATTTCATCTACGAGGTAATAACGCACAGAACGGCTGTTCCATTGAAAATTTCCCGGAGAGTTAATGCTAATTAATTGTTCTCACGCAGCGCTCTCGCAACGTTCGTTTTTCCCTCTTGAAGCACGCGGAAACAGAGGATGCTGTTCCTCCGCAAAACTGGCCCAGCTAATCCATACCGTGGAAAGACAGTTTTAGTTTTCGCTGAATAATACATAAACCGCTTTCAAAATCAAAAAGTTGCGCGCCACCCGTTCTCCGCCCTTCGCGTCCCTTTCCTGGCCACGTTTTTCGTTTCTCGGTGCGAGTACTTAAAACGCATACAGCTGCCACTTCCGTGCTCCAACGTCCATCCCTCTGAGGACATACCGTGTTTTTCCACCCTTGCCCTGCCGTTTTTGCTTAACGACCGAGGTTATTCTCTGCAACGTTCGCTCCCCGTCACGCTAACTCAATTGTTTCGAGTTTATTCGCCGGTAACATCATCCTTTGCTACGTAAAATAAATACAGGCTCATTTGCACGTTGTTCCTCGTCGCTTTGAAAACTAATACTCTGCTGGTTTTCACGTCACGCCGATACCAAAGGCGTACCGTGTAGCGTTATTAATAACTTTTTGTTATAGATCATAATCGAGTGGCATTCGAATCGAGTTCAGCTATTTGAATCTGTATGGATTAACAGTACACCGATACTTCGAATTTTGGATAGTTGGCTTTCATATCGAAAGGATGTCAGATAACAGGCATTGGAAAACTTTTGCGATTAGATAGATTTCACCTTTAATTACTTTCACCCCCGTAGATGCTCTTCTGTCGACACTAACACGCCCAATAGAGAAAAGAAACATACCTATCTGAATTAAGTACTTGTCAACCAATTAGAACAAAACGTAATCAAAAAGGAGAATTTCCAGATCGATGAGATACGGAGATACGTATATATGTATAACATGATCATAAGTAAATCGTTCATTTTGGTAATACGCAAGGCGATACACGAACAATTCGTTATCAAGCAGACGAAAGACAATGGTGCGTATAATCTTTCAGATAAATAGAACACAGAGAGGAATCCAATCTGTCTGATGCGGGTGACATCTATATAACGTTAAATCATTATCATGCATATAATTATTTCCTTATTGTATTTACCGTACGACGTTTCATTTCCACGATCATTAATTCCGTTTTATTATAATACAAAATTAATTCCATTGAATTCCATCAGAACGTCAAATCGCATCACGTATGCGCCGTGAAATTATCATAAACGTCGACATCGCTCTCCGGAGGAGATTCATTTGTAAATCACTCGATATTCATAGCGGTGCGGTCCACGATCCATGAAAACGATCGACTACCGCTCCGTCTCGAGTCATCGATGACGACGAGCACCGGACCGTGGAGAAAGTTCGCGTTAATCGATCAACTTTGTTCGTTCAACAGTTCGTGCGTCATCGTAACTGGGAGGTACCCTCGTGGACCAATTAAGAGCCGAAGGATTCCGTGCAGATCCACGGGGAAAGTTCTTCCTTTCTCGTTGATGTACGTGCTCGGTTCTCACGCATTCGTTTCTTCTAAAGCCTCGTTTATTTCGATGCCCCTTCGCGAAACGTGACCCAATCTCTTCCCAGTTGGAAATGTTCTTTCGTTGCTTGTCTCTCTATCCTTCTACGTTTACTTTACTCTCCGCGGCGATTACGATCCACGCTTGACCCTCGGTGGTTGATTCGCTCGTAGAATAACAATTTATAAATTTTTGCGTATACAAAATGGAAGATATTTTATTTATACCGTATGGGTGTTTTAGAAGGAAAACCGATCCAGTTTTTATTCGTCCCTTAATTTCATTACGCAAACATACGATTGATATTTAATTCTCAAGAAACAAATGATTTACTTCCATATTTTTTATTTATGGATCACGCTGTCAATCAAATTGTCAATCAATTACGCATTAAAGGTTTTCAAAGTAAACCTCAAGCATTTTTGTAATAATCTTTGAACGAATAATATTCTATATAATTACAATATCTCTAATATTCCTACGTTAATTGATTTATTTATTTTTCTATATTCTATTATCATATATTTTCTACGGGTCGTATGTTATAAATATCGTCTATATTTTTAACACCTCATAAATAATCTTTGTACTACGGAGAAGCCATTCGTTTGCGAGCGGTTCAAACTGCCACCGAATTACGTCGACGATTTCGTGTCATGATAAGAGCTCCTGCTAAAAACGTGTCTTCCACCGGGAGGGAAAAATGGCAGCGGCTGTGAAGTACAACGATGTCGAGAAGATAGCGGTTGAAAGAAGGGAACGAGGGAAGAAAGGGAGGCAATTGCGGGGACTCGTGAGGAATTACAGCGCTGGGGACGGCGAAAGATGTCGAAGAGCAGAGGGATAGATTCAGCCTGCGGATCTTCTAAAAAATTATGCGAAATTAGATTTTAAATTCCTAGGGAAGCAGCGTTGCTAGCATCCGCCACAACCCTCTCCGGCACGAAATTACGGGGAAAGTAGAGAAAGCCAGGCAGTGGCGCGCCTTAAGCAGATGCAATTCACCGTAGCGTTATGGCACCCGGATGTCGGTCAGAGAGTGAGAAAAGAAAGGACGGGGGGAAGGAAATCGGGGCTATGAAGAAAATCGACCATGGTCTCTCGACTTTATTTCAAGGATATTCTTCGATTTCCGCGCGTTATCCTCGTAATGCTTGCAAATAGAAATCAGCAGAGAACGTTCGGGAGTTGGAAATGATTCGGCACCCTCCGATCCCGAGGATTTTACCCCGTGATCGGCATCTCCTTAGCGATCTCGGGCGTTTCATTTGAATTTTCGAGGAGATTTACATCGAAAGTACCGCCGTTAAATGCCTGGAAACGTTGCACGTTAGTAAGAACGTATTTCTTTACACGCGTTACTTTTTATCACAATGTTCGGTAAATGTTAATTAACGTAGGAATGATGTCGATATAGGAAGAGATCACGACGCAGAAATAAGTTCAAGAAACGTGTCAAAGTTCTCGACATCCCAAAAAATATCTCGTGCTTCCTTTCCTTTCTATCATACAACCACGCATCTGAGTATGGTTAAGAGTATTGGCGGCTACGTGAGTCACCAAGGGTTTCCCCAATAGTGCTAAATTTCGTCCCTGTCGAATCCCGCTCCCCTTTCGCAACTCTCTTCTCGCCATCTCTCTTAAATCTACGTGACGAAATAACGAACACGTTCTTCCTGCAAACAAAATATACAGCTACAAAAACGAAACATCGTTTCACAGCAATTAAACCCGAGCAAAGCTTGGTCAATTACTACGTGCGACAAACGAAATGTTATCGATCAGAGCACGATCCCGGAACGCAACACCGAGCTGGTAAACTCGTCACACTCGATGGTCATTCTTCATCCACGAGCAAATTCCAACGCGATAGAAAAAAGTTTAGCAAAATTTCGACCGATCGACGAGACGATACAACATCGTTCGGACAAAATTGCCGAGCGATGCGCACTTAATCCAGCATCAACGATTACGCTCGGCCGCGGAGTCGTCGTTTCGAGCGTAACAGCGAGAATTTCAGTAGCGTGATAGTCACGATAATGCGTCGAAGCTGCAAATTAGACAGTGGCACGAGCGAGTGCGATCCAATTTGTTTGCTAACGGTCTACAGTGGCTGTAAACGAGGAGGACGACGCAAAAGAGGGGTTGAAATCGTGCGCAATTTCGCGAATTCCAGCAGGCTCTGTGAATGCGGCTTAACAAGATTATCGGCCGGGTACAAATTCGCGCAGCTCGGCCGGCGAGGCGGCTCTGGAAAAACTAAATTTTCGATTTCCGAGCCGGAAGCGGGCGATTAACAGCGTCATCGGAGCGCACGCGAGACCGCGGCTCGCTTTCACGTGCGAACGCGCCGTAATTGTCGCGGTCAAACAGAAGGACGTGCATAATGCGCGCGTCCACTAGGCCACGTGTTTCCATGACGAAATCGTTTACCTCTGATTTGCATAATTCACCAGGCCTCGGCCGTGTACGCGTGAACATTGCACATTCCTCCAACACGAACTCAACTTCCGACTGTGTATGTGCAATCACGCGCGTGCGAGTAGTGAGACGCGAGCTTTCCCGGAACAGGTTGAATTACGATCCGCTGAAGAATTTATGGGTTGGACGGAGGAGCCACGCAAATGCACGCGATTCGCGGTAAACACGAGAAACTTGGTTCTTTTCGTGGGTAGAGGGAGTTTCGTTTTCTTTTTTTTATACTTTCTCTTCCTTTCGTTCTTGTTAGAGTTCTTTTTGTGAAGCCGAGGGAATTTCGAAGGGTGAGAGGAGAGGGACGAAGGGTAACCGTAAGACAGAGTTATCGTCGATATAAATCAAACGACGCAATAAAAGTTTGGAAGTAAATCTCGGAAGCAAGGGCGAAACGCGAGGGATCCCAAAAATTTTGGGTCGAATGAAGTGGATTTTTGGGCTTGGTTACTAACGAAAGCAAAACGAAATAGGCTGAGAAAGTAATCGGTCGTACTTTCTTTATTTCTATTTCAATTCATATTGCCCCGATATACGATTGTCCAGAAAAATGTTCATACACCTTATAGACAGGCTATTTTTATCAAAGTAAAATATTACAAGACTTAATTGCAAAATTTGCACATTCTTCATTTTTATTTTAACGATAAATGATCAACGATAAATAAATGTATTGTTATTCGACGTGGTATGATTTCTTTATTAAAAATTAGCTTCTTACAAGGCGAGCGCTTGTAGGTGACTGTATGTCGAGGTAATATAAACAGATTAGACGAATTAGTAGAGCATGTCGAACTAAATATACCGTAGTTGCGATATTCTCTACGATTCTCATTGAACGAATCAGAGTTCAGTAGTTCGTTTATCTAATTGTAACATCAACAAATGTTGAAACTCGCCTGAGGGATGTATAGTTGTTTCACGTAAAACTTCCAGGGCATTGTACCCCTTTCATCTATCTTGCGCGAACGTTCACGATAAAATGGATCGAGGCGGATTGTTCCGAACAAACAACAATCCCTGACCTACCTCGACTGGCTAGACGTTGCCAACTCAAATGTTTGCCACCTGGGACCGGTGCCGTGAACAAGGAACCATCTCTTCGCCCTATGAAATGTTGCCACTCGTCCTGGTCATGTCGTAAACCAAACCGCAATCGCGTACGACGCTGACAACGCGAAACATCGTTTGCTTCTCCGCTCTAACGACCGATTCGACCCAATTAATTCAGCGCCTTGCTGATTAGTTAACTCTGTCTTCCTATGAATTGCGTCCATCTATCTAGAAATCATCGCTGAACGCTCTTCATCCTTGATTCTCTCTATGCATTACTCTACTTAGAGGTTTTTATCTTTGAATTTTCTTCTTCCTTTTAGCTTTGAATACACACACAACGGCCGTAGAAAAAATATTTGCACGCAATTGTATCATTTACATAACGAGTACAGCTTACACAGCTATATAGTACCTAATTAATTAGGTCCAAGTATTAGGTTGTCCCGAAAGTTTCTTTCGTTTTGTAAGGAAATAACGGATGCACCACATTCTCTGTTTTGTATTATTCTTGTCGAATCATGTACGATCATAGTAACAGAAATAGAACCAAATGGATTGTACGTGATTCAATGAAATAATAGAAAACGAAAAGAGGTTGTGCATCCTGTTAATTCCTCACAAAAGGAAAGAAACTTTTGGGACAACCTAATGCATTGTATTTTGCATTCTATATAATTTATCACCGTGCAGATGAAATATAGAATCTGATAAAAGAACACATTGGAAAATAAGGATATGCGCAAATACATTTTGTAGCCGCTGTATTTACCTGTTGGTGACAAATCTTCTACAGCGTCAAAGTTAAAGCGATATAATTATTGTAGCTTCCATCAAAATTGATAAGTTCGAAGAGCGAGATTCCGAATACGGCGAAAAGAACAGGCTGCGCGTAAATTATTACTCGCGGACGGTGAGAATCGGGAAAATTACATTGTCAGAAAATTACATTATTTCCACGAGTCATAATATTGATATACCACCGTGCATTTATGCACGCGACTTTCGGTATTTTTATTGCCGCCGTGAGACTACGACGAATGGGAGTATAAGTCAGGCATTACGAGACAGCCGTAGCATAATCTGCGGGACGAGACAAACCGTGGGACGAACCGAGACAAATGACAGATCTCGCGCACGATCGACCATTAACCGTGTAAACGTTGCTTCGCGTGATTAATGAAACCATCGCGCGAAGCGCAGAAGAATTTGCAAAACGTAGTCACACTGCTACGATTAAATATCGTTGGCGTGATTGTTGTAAATCCTAATAATCAGTCGTATGGAAGCCAAAGTGTTTCAAACGTGATTCTTGTCCCGGTTCTTCTCTGTTCGTTTCTTCGTTCAGAGGTTTGGCGCGCGAAAGCCATATACACGAATTGCGCGAATCAGTTGCTGCGATCCTAGTCTCTCGTTTTGACGAGCGGTTTTACGGCATTCCTGACAAGGCCGTTTACCGAACAGTAGCGAGATTAAATCTCTGACGCTCGACTCCGGCCATTTCCTCTGGAATTCCAATGAATTCGACGTGTTATTTGACCTTTGCCGGGCCAGCTGTACGGCTTTCGATCCGCATTCCTAATCCGCTAATCCGCGACGTAATAACAATCTTTTTTTTTACATCTGTCCTTCTCTTTCACGTTTCAAGTTTAAATTTTTCATGCGGAGAAAGGTTCATCTCGAGGATCGCAAGAACCGGATATTTCCACTATCCACTTCTACGTCATATTTATTTATAGTACAATTATTCAAAACACTGAGCGCTAAAACACTGAAACTATAAGAGCTGTAAGATCGCGCAAGTACTCTTCGAAGCTACGAAGAGATTCGAGCGCGCGTGAAAGAACGCGGAGTTAAAACAAGTAAGGAGGGAAAAAGCAGAGGAAAAAGAGGCCGACATTCGGTGATACCTGATGGCTGCATCATGAATGCGAATCGCTAGTCGAATGGCGTAAGTTATAGACGTATTATTTTCGCAACAGAACAACAATGGGTACGAGAGTTTTTCTACTTTTCGTCGTGTTCCGCCTCTCTTCTCTTTATTTCACGCGTATATTTCCTGCGATGGACCGATTCTTTTGTTTATCCCGGTGTTCAGTGACAACGGGCTGTCTTCGATCTCTCCTCGCTTTTCTTCTCAATGGCTCGTTTTTCCGCGCGATACGCCGGATCGTAACTATGACCAGCTTCAGATTGTTTCCCCTTCCAGGTAAAAAACGATAAATGGCGATTCCACCGTGACAGCAGAAGCGCTCGAGAATCCCTCGAATATCGAGTCCACTCGAAATTAAATTGATCAAGCGGCCGGCAATAGATTTTTGCTTATTTTTCGATATTTTATACGAGTACAACATCTGAATTTCATTGTTTCGTTCTTTTTGTATTTCTTTTAGAAAGAGAGAGAGAGAGAGAGAGAGAGATTGATTAAATGCTGCAAGAATCCAAGATATTTTTCTTGATTACACCGTCGCTGGTGTAAAAGTTGGACTTTCACGGAAAACAAAGGATAGAATTTTCAACAAACGTTTCAACGAAACGTGTAAATAAGTTGCGACACAGCGAGCAGAGATTTAAATCGTGCTCTTTATTAATTCCTCGATATTGCACCGATAAAACGAGGAACGCGAAGAACAAATAAGGTGAGCTTCGAATCAGAATAGCCGAACAGACGTGGAGAAGCAATCACGGGATAAGTAGAGGCTGCGAGGGCTTGCAAAGCAATGGTAGTTTACCGAAGGGGGTTCGGTAATTTGCATAACATCGCGAATGTATACAGAATAATCCCTGATAATTTCCCTTTAAAGCGTTTTGCTTAACGTTAAGTAACAACGCGATAAGACAGTTTGCTCTCACGGCGTAGATGTTGATGGGAAAATAATATCTGCTGCGAGCGTCCGGATGCATTAGCGTCGTCGTTGAAAGAATTATAGAAACTTAATGGCAGTCGGTTAATTTTTCTCCGATCCTGCAACTTCCACGGGGCAAATAATCTCGAATAAATCCATCAAACTTTCCGATAAAAAAGAATAACGTCCCTTCCGTAAGAAGAATTGTGCGAAAATGCAGAAACGTAATCGGATAGCAGTCCGAAATAGAGAAAGAAAGGAAGCATTCGATAACGATTCCAGCAACTTCGAAAAGCTTCCCAGCTGTGAAACTTCTTTTTGTAATCCAAATTTTTCAAGCAAAGAAGCGGATAACCAGATAGCGTGCCTGTTTGCACCTCGAAGCACAGGGAACGTGAAGTTTTTCAGATGGCAAAGAATAGAACGGGGCAGACTGTTTCACATAGCGAATATATAATTCGATTTCGAAGCCTGGAAGGTGCACTTACCGCCTGCAACTTCTTGTTTCGCCGACGTTTACGTCGCGTGAATCGATATACGTCAACGCTACACCTGCACGAGGACTTCCGGCCAGTGCATCGGCTGCGCGACGTAAAAGAAAAGTTTCTTCGAGCGGCAAGGACGAACTTTGGGACTACAGCCACAAACTGGTAATTTTCGTGCTTTCGAGAATCGCGAAAAGTAGAATCGTAAAGGTTGACCGTAATCGGTCAATCCGATAAAACTGACGCGAATAGTCATTCTGAACAGCTTACTACTGTAGTAAATGAGAATCGATCGTGAATTGTTTGCGATACTTTCGATATTTCGAGTGAAAAATTCTTTAATAACGTGAGAAGGAACTGTCCGACTGATGCGAACGGATGTTCATGGTACTATATCGATTTGGTTAAAAGGATCTTCGTCCGAAGTAGATAGCATGATATTACTTTGGTAATTTTGTTCTACGAATTGAAAAGTATCTTGTTCTTGTCAACTTGTTAGATATACGTGGAAGAGGAATGGTTTCTATCGTAATCTTTTTAATTTCCACAGAAGAAAAAGTATTCCAGTGAATCGAGCATTCGACAAATTGATAGATCGTGATCTTAAAATTAATAAACTATTATGGTTGTCTAATAAATGGTAAATTGTAATGTTTCGCGTGGAAAGCAGTAGATAGGCGGTCAAAAACCGTGCCGGTACGACACAGAGTGGTCCGGCACGTGGTATCGATATCGCTTCCGGTCTTCCTTTATGCGTCCACCGCTTCACCACAAACGTTCACGACCAACAATGTCGTTATACCGGTCTTTTGACCCTTCCTCATTATTTTCCGGTATGTTCTCCAGCTGCGCGCCAACAAAGACACTTAAAAATGTACACGACAAACGCGTTAATTAATTCCAAAATGTAATTTTCGCTTGAATTAAGTTCATCCGGTTGACACGCTTACGTTGCAACTGACTATTCGTTCTTCCATTGTAATCCCCTCCCAATAAGACTTCTGATACTACATTAAATGCTCTTCAAATTGCTAAATAATATAGGAGATACAGAGAATATTTCTCAAACCTTATTATGAAAGTTCGTTGCAAAGTGTGTGCGTATATTAAATGTCATAATAGGTACTCTTGCAAAGTGTATTGAAAAGGTACGAACGGATAAGGATTAGGATTCTACGCTTCGTAGCACGATTTGGCAACGAAAGATTTAGGATTACCAAGGATTTAGATAGCGTGACCAAATCTTTGATCAACTTGCTGCAAAGGAAAATATTTGATTGGGTAAAAAAGCTGAAGAGTATAAAGAGAACCGTATAAATATTAGTTCAATGCCCGATATTTGTTCAAAAATTTCGTTCAATAGGCAAATTTTCTAGTAACCACGCGAAAATCGCTATTGATCTGGCGAAATCCTTTTATAAATATTTTTAGAATAAAAGAATAGCTATTATCTAATCTATTAAATCTGTCAAATACGTTCTTTATACATGGATTATATGTATTTCGTATCATATTTACCAATGGATGATTCTGAATAATTTATTTCCTCTTATTTTCACACTGGACATATATAACGACTTGTCACAAACGAATATTGATATTTAGCTCGTATTTATTTTAATAAACCTAAATATTATCCGTATGTCTGTACACGCCTTTTACGCAAAAATTGCCACAGCAGCGTGAATTAAAGGAGATTAAAGTTCGATCGTTAAACTTCGTAGGGTTTATCGGCCGCGTCTGAACGCGACGTTCCTTATCTACTGCCTATTATTCTTCGAGACAGACAATCCTACACCTTTCTCCGTGCATCATTAATGTTTCTCTTGTATGAAAATAATTTATTTCTACAATGTAAACGCCAGGAGATACGACATAATTAAGTGCAACTGCAAATTTAGAAAAGACTTTCATTTATTACTTCCATAATCAAACCGCTTTCCTGTCGCTTATTCTATTTTCATGTGTTCCTTTCCTTTATACACATCGGTCAACTGTGCACGATAATTACACGTTACAAATATAGGAGGTAGCTCGACTGTGCACAGGAAACGGCAGCAATTTTGACGTGTTTAACTTATCGCGACGAAACCACGCGCTATTAATCATAGCTTTCAGCGTAGTTTCGCAGTCGTAATTAAAAGAAAACTTTAATTAGACGATGAGCAACGGAATTCCAGCTCCGTTCACTGACGGCGAGCATGATACGTGATTTTCCAGTGAATCAGAAAGACGCGACAATTAGAGGTAGGTGAAGAAGAGAAAAACGAGAGGAACGTGGCGTGCACAGAGAAATGGAACGAGGAAACGAAAATTCGATCCAGATCCCGTTGCACTGTACGAGTCGACCTTAATCCATCGATTTGTCCTACCACTAATGTTTCGACTTCGACTCTTCGGCTACCGTAGAAAATATCGACGGCAGTCTCTTGACCTTCCAGACAGGAACAAACTGGCGAAACGGAGCTACGTTTGCGACCAACGATGCGTCTACCGACATTGCTCGTTATGTATGTTCCTTTTCTCTTTTCTCCTATCTTTTTTCTTTTTTATTGAAACTGAACGACCACTACGGTCGATTGAGAAAAGCAATTAAAGGGAAATGATGGAGCACTCGTGCGCGAGAAATGAATTACAAGTGTTCGACGTATGATCCAACGAACCAATATTTGAAACAGCGATAAAGTGCAAAAATACTCGATTCCAAATGAAGTTCGTTTGTTTTTAATCCTCTCGTTAGTTCTCTCTCGACAATAGCCTAATCTTTGAAGCGAGATTCTGCAGGGAAATCGCAATGTCCCGCGGAATAGGCAAAGCTGCAGAGATGCTGGAAAGCTAGAGGAACGATATCGACGTACCGCGATGACAACCGCACGCAACGTAATTCGTATAACACGGCGGAGAATTCAGACCTGTTTTGAAAGTTGGATCGCGTTGATCCTCGGTGGATCGTCTGGTTTGAGCCCCGCGTTAGCTTAAGTGGCTGCTTCCGAAGCGGCCAGAACGAGGAAACTTCCGAGTTCGTTTCGAGAACAAATGCAGAACGCCATCCAACAAGCGTGCCTGCCTACCTGCCTCTTCCACTTCCGTTTCCACCGCTTTCGTACTTCGTTTTCCCATTTTGACCTCTCGCCTTCCGTTCCGTCTCTGTGATTTCTTGAGTCGATCCTTTCGCAGCGACAAGTTCAAAGACGGCGCAAGCTCTGAATCTATGTTTGCTGATTACTCCCATGAGTTTCCAGATTTTTATCTTTTCTGTTCCCCGTTCCTTTGCTTGGATAAACTTTCAAAGCTTAATCTCCAAGGAGATTACGAACATTCTACGTTAAACTTACATAGTCGGCAAAGAAAACTTGTTTCAGATATACCGTAAGAGACAGGAATAAATGCTACGTTACGATTCTAATCACAAAAGGAATATTTCCCAGTTTAAGAGCGTGCCATCGATTCGTTCGATCGAAATGGACGCCATAATC